>WYDF02323642.1:0-14296 GCA_009867245.2 Adranes taylori
ATATATATATATACAAATAATAAAAATATATAATTTTATTATATACTTTTTAAAATAGAAAAAAATTGATAATATAATATTCTTGTTATTATATATTTCATTTTTTAGAAAGTTGGCGCTAGTATTATTTTTGGCAAGTTAGCAATTAGGCAATTTACTTTTAAAACAATATGTTTCTTAAAAATTTTACAATATAAAGTTTTTTAAAGTATAAAGTTTGAACAGTAAAAATTTCATATTCATGACTTCAATTTCTGGTTTAAGAAAATATATTTAAAAGCAAGCATTTATTTGAAAACGGTTTGAAGAATACCATATAAAATGTAGGTAATGATATCGTTAAATTACAATCATATATGGCCAAGAACATATGTATTATTTTATTACTGCGGTGTTAGCAGTCTGCGGGTTGCTACTTCCTTTCACACATGCATATAGATATAGGTTCACACATAGATATAGGTTCACACATAGGTTCATATTATTTTTGCAAATTATTAAATAATAAAAGTATAATGTACCTATAATTTTCAAAATTGAAAAAATGGATAACAAAATTCTTTTTATTATATATTTTATATTTTGGAAGTGTGATGATAGTCATTCTTTTTTAGCGAGTTGGTGATTAACAAATTTGTTTTCAAAAGAAAATACATACTGCGTCGATTTCTAAAAGATGTTATATAAAGTTTCTCAAAAATAAAATTTATAAAAATATATAATTTTTTTAAATGTAAATTTTTTAATAATGTTATTTTTTAAAACAAAATTTTTGATTTATATACATATGAAATATAGAATTTTTGTAAATATATAGGTATGTTTTTAATATAAAGTTTTAAAAATATAACTTTTTTAAAGCATAATGTTTCAACTGTAAAAATTTCATATATAACTTTAATTTTCGGTTTAAAAAACATTAAAAAACAATATATTTGACAATGATTTGAAAAATACAATATAAAATATAGATAATGATATCGTTAAATTACAATTGCAATTGACCAAGAACATTTGTGAATTGTCGCTTATATTATCTTATTACTGCTGTGTCAGTAGGCTACTTCTTTTCACGCATGCATAGATATCGCAGCATATTACTTATACAAATTGTGAAATTATAAAATTTTACTATATAATTTTCAAAATAGAAAATAAGGACTTATGGACACAACATAAAATACTTGTTATTATATATTTTATTTTTGGAAATTTGGTGATAGTTTTCTTAGCGAGTTGGCAATTAACCAATTTGATTTTAAAAGCACATGTTTTTCTGCATACTGCGTAATTTTTTTTAATGTCACACAAAGTTTTTTAATGTCACAAATACAAAGTTTTTCAAATGTAATTTTTTTTTAAATATATAGACAACAATGAAAATTTTTTAAAAATGTAATTTTTTTAAACAAATTTTTAATTATAAAAATATGAAAGATAAAGTTCTTTAAATATATTGGTATCTTTTTTAATAAATTTTTTTTAACACATATATAACTGGATAATATAAAATTCTTGTTCGTATATATTTTATGTTTTGGAAATTTGAAGTAAATCAGCTCTAGAAAATGAGTATAATCACCCCTAGAAAAGAAGTACTCTCTCTGAACAACATGTATTTCGTATTATACGTAAAAGATTTAACGTTAAAAAATTGGGATTTAACGATATTGTATGGATTTAAAGTTTTGTAATTGTATGGTATTGTATGGATCAAAATAAGAGAATAATATAAGTTTGGTGTCTGTTTATATAGTTTTACTAACCCAAAGAGTAAGAAGCATTTATCGTTGTACTTCTTGGTCCAATGTGGTAACCCACGGCAGCAAGAATCATATGGCGGCGCGTTGCACGGACGAAGCTCAGAGACTCAATCGCGGATTTTCTATAGAATATTTGTTTTAAACTTTAATCTAAATGATTTCGCAGAACTAAGTTATAAATTAATTTTTATTTTGTTAAAATTGTATTATACAATAGAGGTATTGTTCATAAACTTCTAATTCTATATAAGGAAAACAAGGGAGGTACTCCCTGTAATGGAGTACTAATAATTCAAATAAATGTGAAAACTAAATTGGAGCAAATGTGGAACCGACAAGGTTTCAAAGTTCCACAGATCATCTTCTTAAAACGCCATCTGTCTTCAAAGATTCTTCAATCAGCAATAGTGATCCTGGAAATACCAGCTCTAAAAATCTCTGCCCACTTGCGACCAAGCCACCGACATAGGGCTTTTAGCCAAGAATTTTGTCATCTTCCAACGCATACTTTTCGTTGTATTTTTCCCCTCGGTAGGAATAATTGGTATATGAGAAGAAAAAAGGCATATGAAAGGATAAAATAGTCATTGCATAACTGGTAGATATGATAAGGAATGGAAGAGGCATGATTGTCGAAGTAGTAAACAGAGGAATAGATGTGAAAAACCAAAAAAAGTTTAAAGAATAAGAGATAGCACGTAAAATGAGAATTATAAATGGATAAGAGCAGAAGATGCGGTGCCTAAGCACTTACGGTCGGGATGCAGTGTGGAAGATAAGACAATGATAGTGAGGTTTAGATGTGGAAGCGAAAAAACTGGGAATCGCTACTGGATAGATGAGATTCAGAGAATATGTAGAATTTATAATGAGTGAGAGGAAAGATGGGAGTATTGGGAGTATGTTTTGGACAAAGAGATAAGGGAGATGGAGGAATGAGGAAGAAAGAGAATGATGAAGGAATATTATATTATTCGTGTTTGATAGGCAAGTTGATGATTCGATTTTTTTTTGTTTATATTAATTTTCCTTTTTGTCTGTATCCGCTGATGTGATCTAATTAAAGATAATATATTGATTATAATTAATGATATTTTTTTTGTTTATAAGGATTCAATTAGATTTTCAGATGCCTATTAGCGTATTGATTGAGTGTCGGATTCGTAATCCGATGATATCTTGTGCCTATAGTTGGAAAAAGAGAAGGTATTTATAACGCCTATAATTCTATGCTAGAAACACGTGTCCACCGTGCCTCAATTTTTAGAAGACGAATTCTTATCATTTCCTTATCGTTTGACACTTTCGAAATTAGCTCCTACCTATTTAATAATCGTCTTACTGTGTGACCGAAAATACTACATACTTTCTTCATTTATATAGAAAACATTTAAAAACTAAACAAAAAATTCAAAAAGAAAAAGGAATAGAGACACGGAATAAAATAAATATTAATTCAAAGACAAAAATTCGTTAATCGATTCATGGAAGTCAAAAAAATCATGACATTCTAGGGGATTAATGGGCATTAATTAAAATCACAACACAAAGTATTCCAAAACCTCAAATTTTATTGACACCTGGATGTAAAAATCAATAATCAATCAATTATATGACATGTTGCGGGATACCAATCATCCATTTATCAGAACCACGGAACCAAAAAGTTTACCTTATTTTTAATCAATCATGTTGAAACGGCACTAGTTTATTATTCATTATTTGGCATTTTTTGAAGCATTTTATTATTTTTGTTTTATAGAAAGAATTTAGAATATGCAATATCCGTAAAGAAAATTGTTAGTTTATAATTTTGTTACCGGCATATCGTCATAGTCTTCAACTAAATCGGTAAGTGCATAAAACATTCAAAAACCATCAATTAAATAAATAAATAACGTATTAATTAAATAAATCAAGAATTGATTTATTATAAAACAATTGGAACGAGGAAAAGAACTGGGAGGTAAATGCCAAGTTTTACTACATACAGCTAGCGACCTATACGTATAGAATCGACGGCTTAGGCGTCAAACCAAGCAACGTTCGTTTTCGTGGTGCACGAAAAAGGGGAAGAGCACCAGATGTATTCACGTTTGTTTTATTTTGAGGTTGCATTGAATGCAGAATAGGAGAAAAATGCTACGTACTAAGAGACACAGAGAGGGAGAGAGACGGAAGGAGAGGGGGGGGAGATACGTTCTTTCTCTTTTTTTGTGATCATTCTTAGGGCTCATGTTTTTCACTATGGGCTTTTTTGAAATTTCAAATGCAAGCAAACAACCTTCGTTCCATTGCGGCCTAAAGGAGGGAGTAGGAGTCCAGCCAAATGCCACAAAACCACACAACATCGTTTCGTAGTTTCATGTGAGAGGGACAGCAAAATAAGTGAGATGGAAACCATATAGCGTCGCATTTCAAATGACCTTCGTTTTGCAATGGTTTTTGTCCTAGGCCGATATTTTCCGCTTTTTTGTGAGTCTGAATTGAGGCAGAATACGAGCTAAAAAATGGTATATAGCCAGAAAGAGAAATATGTCTCGTCTCTTTTATGGCTCCTTTCTCATCTTGTTCTTCGCGCACATTTTTTAGTACAGAGTTTCGGTTTGAGCAATGTGAGTTTTCGACCCATCTAGCGAAAGATTTTTACAAGCTTCCTTTTTATGAGTTTATAAACTTCACATAACCTCGTCTGCACGATAATTCAATGACGTCGTATATTTGAGAAACAACTTTAATGAGTTTAATGTACATTGTGAGCGTTACCTTAGACTAAGCAGACTTTTCCGTGGTTCGTAAAAAGTGAGCATCGCTTTGAACGCTTTCCATATAAAAACTTGCCGCCGCTATCTCGCCGCTAGCTAATCAACATTCTAGAAGGGGATAATGCAGGTCGTCGCCCGTTTGCACGTTAAATGTGATTGGAGAGCTCCATGTACTAGAAGTATAGAATCGTAAACTCTTTACAGGGATGTAATGCGAATTTATCCCTAAAAATGCGCAACGGTCAATCGAACATCAAAGATTTGAAAGAATTCTAACATCAAAGAATTTTAGCAGTAATTTTGACTAAGGCCCGCCTAGTCGGCGCTGCCAGGAACCAGTAAAACCGCCGTCGATGCCGGACGCCAAAAATCTTGGAGCATTTCGTTCCTTGTCAACATAATACTCTAAAGAATAAATAGCTAAATATTCGTGCCTAAAGTGAAAATGTTTGTACACATGAATATATCTAGACATTTTTAACGAAAGTGTCACCAACGTAGCCCCGAGTAAAATTTTCACCTACAAAAATTGAAGTCTCATAAAGTTCACCTATCAAAGTCTCATAAAGTCAGTAACAAAATTTCTATACCAGCAAATCAGGTATATACAATTTACATACTTTAATCGTTCGACTGAACCTTTTGACCCTCTAAATATTCATTTCTTCATGTCTTTTCTCGTATATTTTATATTTTCTAATTCTCTCCCATACTCTTTAACTGTGTCTGCGAGCAAACCAACGGGAGAAGCCACGACCAATGTGTCAACCGTATCGACGAGCCGATGAGCCAATACAAATGATAAACCGACGAATCCACCTGACCGACGAGTCTACCTCACCGCCGATCAGATCAACGACCGCTCAAACTCGCTAATGAATCAATCCCACAGACGAGACGTGCTCATAGAAGCAGCAACCTCACTAATGAGTCGCCATCGACAGACAACCCATTCGTCTTACAATCCATCGACATTCTCTCCTATCTACATATCCAGTCACCCATCCATCAACGTCTCACAATCAACATTCGTAGATCGTCACCACTCGTTGCTTCACTCGTCAGCACTCCAGCCGTTACCACCGACATCACCAGACCGTCGACATTACTAGACATGGCTAGACTACCGTTTTCCGAATTCGCTCACCAGCCAATCGTTTACCGGATCACCGATTTAATATAAGATCATTTTCAAGCTAGAAAATCAAATCTTTATTCGTAATCCATTTTTCATCCTCTAGTTCGACAATTTCTTTATCTTCGAATATTTGCGAAATGGAATCGAAGGCATCGTAAATAATTTAGCATTATAAATAAAGCTAAACAATAATCTGTTCGCGATATAACGATCCAATATAACGAACGCGATTAGAATCATTTACGTACTATACATATTAAAAACAATAAATAGCAGGTTAAACAAGCACATACATAAACATAAACAAAACAAAAATTGCTTCCTATTCACCTATCTATCCCATTATTTATGCATATCTATACAATGGGCCGGATTCGATCAATGAGCCCGACTACAGAAATTATATAAATGGAGTTTCATGTAAGAGCATTTATGTTCCAGAAAAATTATAATCCATAAAAATTCACAAATTCATAGGATTCACAAAATTAATAGAAATTATAGAATTTATGAAGATTTAGAAATTTTACGGCAATTTATTGAATTTGTATAAATTCTACTCACCAATTCATAATAAATATTGCATTCAAAAAATGGAATGAACTCACGAGGACAAAAAAATCATAGAGTTTATTGAATTCATGAAAGAATTCACAAATGATTTATAAAAAGTATGGCACTCAAAAAGTCATAAAACTTATAAGCCCAAACCGTTTATAAACTGATTCATGGATAGTCATTTATGGAACATCAATTTATTGGAAACACAGTGACGCATTCATGGGAAAATATGAAATTTTTTTCATAGAAAAAGGGGACCTTCGTTTAGCAATTTATATGGATAAGAAATCACATATCAATCAAACAAAGATCGCATGGAAAGCATTTGTGGCGTTACCTTATCTCTCATATATTGGAAATCAGAAGTTTATTACATGAAGGAAATAAATATTCGTGTACTTTATAACTAATTTAGGTAATTTCACGGTCATCCGCTCAACATTCAATGAACTCAATAGTTGATTAGGCGTTCCTATGCTAATATTAGGTAATTATCATAGAAACGCACAGCTATTGCTGTGATAGAAAGACGTTAGTTGTATGTCTTTGCATATAATATTTTTTGTTTTTAATAAGCTTATTATTCAACAACATTGAAACACTAAACGTATTGTATGTCCAAACATGGCCTCATTTTTACAAGACGTCAACTCCCACATGAGTCGTAAAATATTTGTTCTTACAACTTTCTCCGTATGTCGTACTAAGCCAGTATTAATGCTTGTATATTTAATCTGCATCACTTTAGAGATTTTTAAACGTATCTTCATTTAGAAAACTATTCAAACTCGACTCATCCTGCTGGGTACTATTTTAAAGAGAATCGAGTGAAAATTCAAATTATACATGTACGTTGATATGTACGTGAGTAAAAAAGAGAAAAGAAATGAAAATTAGTAAAAAATAAAATGAAAAATGTGGGGAAGACTTAAAAAATACTAAAAGTAAGGAACAGAGAAAACACATGAAACTGAAAAGAAAGAATAATTCAAAAAGTTAATATCATGGAAAACATGCATATCATTTAAAACATAATTGGAATGGAGAAAACTGGAATGGAAACTCTAATAAATATTATAAAAATAAATTAAAAACCGAAAACAGTTTTCCGTTACAAGAAAACTTTCAGCAAACATTTGCAGTACACATTGATAGATAATTTTGCAAATATATTCTGTAATAACATTTCTACTCAAATATGTCTAATACCGGATTGAAATTAATTAGATTACTTATCAATTGCAATTAGCAATTCTCTAATAATTCATCAATTCAATGAGTAATCCGGTAATATAATATATAAATTGACTATTCAAATCTAATTCAATCTCTTTTAGACAAATATAATATACCAACTCATAAATCAGTTTAGTAGTAATTAATTACCAAATAATATATAATAATTAAAAGTCTTCGGTTATTGGACAATGGCTTTATTGAATGGATATATATGGATGGATATATGACAATGGATGTATGATATATAAATAAATGTTACAATGTTGTAATTATGAAAGGGTATATGTAAGTGTTTAGTAACACACAGGATCTTAGTTAAGAGTGTACATAATAAAATCGCGTAAAATAAACAATTGAGTCATAGAGAATTTAACAATAATAGTGGAATACAGTGGTAATTAAATACTGGGAAGTATTTAACTACCAAGTATTAACTACCAAATATAGTCCACGTATTTAACTACCACTGTATTTCACTATTTATAATAACTATTATTGTTAAATTCTCTATGTCTCAATTGTTTATTTTGCGCGATTTTATTATGTACACCCTTAACTAAGATCATGTGGGTTACTAACCAGTTACATATACCCTTTCATAATTACAACATTGTAGCATATTTTTATATATCATACATCCATTGTCATATATTGTAATTTTGATTTTAGTCCTGATGATTGTTCTAAAACTAGAGAACCGAAACGTCGAGTGATATAGACGAAAATCTAGTGTATATCAATTCAATAAAGCCATTGTCCAATAACCGAAGACTTTTAATTATTTAATATTCTGGACGAGAAGAATCATCATTATAATAAATAATATTAATAAATTCATATTATAAGGATTTAATAGGTTTATAAATACAATCCAAATCGCGATAACAAGATAAAGAGACCTGCCGCCGTGAGAAAGATCTAATAGTCAGCAATATCCGATCCGCATAGGAGAACATATAGAAATTTATAGCAACATATAGCTACTGAAAGGGTAAACACGCTCTAAGAACTTTCGCCGAAAAGCTAGAGGAATCCTTTTTCTTATAAATGTATAGGATATTTTCGCATTTCAATATTTGTAACGAAATTTTTTTTGTTCTTATTAGTTAAATTTTACGATTTAAGTATTTCTTTTTCGAGGACGATATTATCGTATATGCTGCAAAAGGTGTTTAACGAACTTTTCCATCACTTATTGTCAACGAAAAGTTACACTTTGCACCCGTTTGGTGCTTCGATAAATTTGATTGGATATTAATTCAACGCATTTTTAGAAATCGTTTTCAATGCAAGACTTCTAGGATTTTGGTGGAGTCTATCGCTTACTAGTACCACTTCGATCGTCTACTACTACCACTTACACGTTCCACCATTAACTTTTTAATGGATGAGGAAGAAATTTTTAATTGGTCGAAGTACTAGACTACAATTTTCTAGCAGGAACCTCCTTCATGTCACACCTTGTTAGTGGCCTACGCCGTCGAATGCCACCAGTTTCGGCAACACACCATAAGCAGCTTCTTCCTGGAAAATTAGCATAGAATCCGCTCAATCTAGGTTCCCTGAGACGCATTTTGGGTGCTACTATGATAGTTCATAAGTGAGGACCTCGCGCAGCTCAATCAAAAATTATTCTCCATTAGGTGGCCAACTTTAGAGTGCTCACTCATTTCACTTATTTTCAGCTAACTTATTTTCATAGAGTGAGCTGAATTCGCTCGTTTGTATCTGCTTGGCATCACCAACAAAAATCGCCTATTTTATTTTATTTAAATTAAATTACATTCACCTACAATCAGTAGCAAAAATTCTACAATTACAGAATCAGGAATACATCAACTACATCATTTAATTTTCTGTCGAACCTTTCGTACTCTCGTCAGTCACTTCTTATTTCATTCACACATATCAATATTTCATAACCGTTCCTTGATAAACTACTTCGTCAATAGGAAAGCCATGAAGTTCACGTCAGAGGAAGAGGTCAACCAACAACCTAACGCACCGAGACAATGAAGATGGCAGAGATACAACTACAGAGGCACGTGTAGATCACCACCAGTGATTGTTCCGTTACTACTTCGGCGATAGCGAATAAATTCGACAACACCACAAATTCATTTTCTAACTAGAAAATGAATTCATTTGCAGCTTAAAAATACATTTTACAACATTTAATATATCTTCATCATGTCCACTGGCTGGAACAACATCTGAATTAAATATTCAATATTCCACTCTACCGGCGCCCTGGAGAAGCTGCCTGAAAATCAAAAAAATTTAATCAGAAGATAAATTAATTACCAAAAATCAATTATCTTTACTTCGATATTTTTACTTGCTATTTTGGCAATGGAAAATGGTATGGAACATCTTAAAAACATTTCCATTATAATTAGCTGCATAATATATTGTCAGTAAATTAAAATCTTGAATAGAAGCATATATATGACGTTATGAATATTAGAATAAGCCAAACTATTTAAACTTCTTATTTCCTTTATGTGTTTATTATCTAAGAAATTAAGTACTTTATTATAATAATTAAGAACTGCGAATTCTAATCCAACCCTGTATAATCTCATGCACGAGCATGTGTTCTGTTTACAAAATAAACAGAATAATATACAAAAATCAGTATAGTAACTAAAGTAAAAATTACGATCCTGCTTTGATAAGAACAATTCTGTAACAAGTCTCAAGAATATTTTCCGTGCAAAGAATAATTTCCTTCAAATTTATATTTTATGTAATTTGATTGTAGTTTAATCCAAAATGGTATAGATGATTTAAAAGTATTCTAGATTCATACGAATCGCATTGTATGGACCTGCATCGACTCGCAGAGAAAATACAGCGCATAGGGTACCACCATGAACAAATAAGCAGCACATCTTTGCGCTCGGTGTAGTTCACCGCGTGGGAACTGCACAGTAGTGTCTGGCGCTCTGATGTGTGGACCGTGGATGATGACGACGACGTCGAACGGACGTTCTTGATCTTCCATCCTTCTCCACTTATATTCCGACAAACTGCTTAAATCGCGTCGCAAAGTGACCCCACACTCATTCTACTAACTAAAGCGGCTACCACACGAGACGATTTTTTCCATGATTCGATTCTACAAAATGATTGATTTGATCGCGATAAAACTTTCGTGATTCTTTAAGATTATTTGATTCTTTTGTGTTTAATGACATACCATTTGCCATTAAATTTATCGTTTATTTTTAAGTCAATTCTGGCTATTGTTTAATCAGATATATATGGAAGTGTTTACTTGAAGTAAAATTGCTACTGTAACTTGAGAGAATTTTTCAATTTATATTTTTGATTATCTCACCCGACCCGATTCTTGAATGATGATTATCCCGGAAGAGCCGATTATTGAATGATGGAAATGGATTTTTAACCCTCCAAGTTAGGACTTCTAAAATTATTAGTAAAAATGAAAAAAGGTCATAAATCATAAGTCATTTGAGATCTGAGTGATTTGGGCAACAAAAATCATTAAATATACTTTTTATAAAAACAAATTATTTGCTAAGTTTACTTCTAGTCTGTAACCATTTGGTCATAATAGGCCAGTACTTTTATGAATGTTGCAAAACACTCAATCCACAGACCAATATTGCATTTTTCACATTGTGTGCGAATGACAGCAGAACATCCTTCTCCGGCTCATCTTCTACGTTATTTGTTAGCGGCAATTATGACAAGGTGATTTAAGCCGTCGTACCTAACTATCAGATATGTGATTTAATGAGTCGATGCTTTTTAATTGAAGGCCTTCCAAATCGAATAGGTGGCCTTTTAAATTTGATCAAGTAACCATTTACAATTTCGCGGCGAAAATCTAAAGTGGTTATTTGCCTTCCAGAATATTCATAAATTTTTTTGTATTGAAGTGTCAATTAGCCATGTAAGTATGGCTCAGTATCACTTCTTTCCATGCTTTTGGTATTGTTCCCACTAGCAGTATACTATTGAATACATACAGGAGCACTGATGTATTAGCCTCCACTAGAAGCGTGTGGTAAAACTTCTAGTGGAGGTTAATCCATCAGTGCTCCTGTATGTACTCAATAGTATACTGCTAGCGGAAACATTTTCAAAAGCATGGAAAGAAGCGAACCTTGTGTTGATTCCAAAGGGTAAAGGCACGAGCGCGTACAGACCAATATGCCTTTTAGACGAACTAGCAAAGCTGCTATAACATTTAATATGGCAAAATTTGCAGGAGCACTTAAGGATAGTTGACGGTCTACATCATTCACAGCACGGTTTTCTAGCAGGATAATCTACAGTAGAGGCAAAAGAGATCTGTGTGCGTTGGTTTTGCTGGATGTTCAATACTGCTGCATTCAACATTGAAAAAATGCATTCAATACTGCTGGATGGAGCAGCATAAAGGGAGCGCCAGATGGAAAATAAACACCACCGTATCTACGCGCACTTCTTTTTAGCCACCTTTCAGAGAGTCGTCCGCTGTACTACTGCTGACACCAACGAGCGAAAAAGAACGAAAGATGTAGAGTTCCACAGGAGTCAGTTCTTGGGCCAACTTTATGGAACGTTATGTGTGATAGCTTGCTAGGACTAGAGCACCGAAAGGTATTAGCCTGTTAACTTTTGCAGACGATGTAGCTGTTATAGCAACTTCCAAGACTGGGCACAAGCTCGAACTAAATCTAAATACAGCAATTAAAATAATTGGGCGATTGATGGCTTGGAATCAACTGTAGTTAGCACCTCAGAAAACTGAGGCTATATGACTAGCTGGACGAAGAAGAGTCTCAAACCAAAACATAAGAGGACTCGGACATCCTGTTTCTTTCAGCAAAGAGGTCAAGTATCTGGGACTAGTGCTCGATAAATCACTGTAATTAGGAGCCCACGTAAAGTATGCGGATGAAAAAAGCAAGCAGAGTTAGGACTTACAAATCCAGGCTCATGCCTCGCATAGGTGGAGGTGGACTGCTAAGCGTAGACTTCTATATAGTGTAGTGGAATCTGCTGCTCTGTATGCTGCGCCGGTCTGAGCAAGCACTCTGGAAACTGCCAGGACTACTCGACTGCTAGAAAGAACTCAACGCACTAGACTGCTAGGAGTAACCTACGCCTACAGGACGGTATCTTCTGATGCATTCTGTGTTTATGGCGGCATTTGTGCCAATAAAATTGTTGGCTCTAGAGAGAGCAAATGCATACCTGCGGGGTACAACCTACAAAGAAGAACTTCGACTGTCCTTGGAAATATGGCAAAGAGAATGGGAGAATTCTTCGAAGGGCAGATGGATATATCGGCTGATACCCATCGTCCAAGCGTGGGTATCAGCTACGATGTCACTACGATGTCACACTACGATGTCTACGATGTCACACAAGGCTAAACGAGCATGATAGTTTTGGAGAATATATATTTCCCATTGGCCGAAGACTATCCGATTGCTATGAGTACTGCAGCAGTGGAGCCAAATACAGTGTGAAACAGACACAGACAGACAACGACACCATCTTTAGCTGCGAGTCTTGGAGCGCCGAAAGACGGATCATGGAACGTCGTCTAGATACTGACTTTTCTCCGACGGTATCGACAATAAGATTGCTCAAAACGAAGAAATTTGGGATACCTTTTATAGATTGGCGACAGGTATTCTTGGTCAGAAGGCAGTTTGAGAGCGAGAGTGGGACCAAGTAGAAAACAGACTCATGGTGCGCACGGCTCCCAAAACCGGTGAGACCGTTGGGTATCAGGTAAACTTTCTCTAATAAAGTGAAAGCGGAAGTACGGTTGGTAAAACAGGTAGGGCAATAACATCTGACCATTCTGATTCAGTTAATGTGTACAAATGGGGCTTCACAGAATGTGCTGGCCCCGGAGAGTTTTTAGTGAGTACCGCTCGTGAGTCAAGGATATTTCCATGGGTCATAATTGAACCCCACATAACCAGAGTGGTAGTCGGAGAGTTTTTAGTGGGTACCGCTCGTGAGTCAAGGATAATTTCATGGGTATTTAACCCCACATAACCAGTGTGGTAGTCGTTCGGCGACTTTCCGCTCAGTAAACAGTACCACTTTTTACTTAACCACGTAAGGGCGAGATACTTGCACAATCTTTTCATCAATATGACAATACCATTTTAGGTATTCAACTGGTCTAACCCCATATGAAACTGACGTCATTATTACAACAACATTATCCGACCAAGGAGCCAACAAAATACCATTTTCTTCGTCTATTTTTGAATCTAAGCTACCTCGGACTTTTCGTCATAGAATTTTATCTATTAAAGGGTACTTTTCAGGACTTCAGTTTTACGGATAATTCCTGTGACGCCATAAACGTGTTCTTTCAGATGTACAAGCAAATTGAAACCAGTAAATAAGTTATCAATAAATATTTGATAAGGAAGTAAATTACCTAACACTGTCACAAGCGCGGCAGCGGCTTTGCCAAATGTAGTATCATATACAACGTTCCCATTTACACTCTTTCCTTGATATATTTCAAAGTTCACTAAATAACTGTCTCTAAATACCTCTGCCTAATAACTTTCCCGTGACCTACTGGCGCTCTTGATTCACAATTTCCTCGTACTTGTCTTCGGCGGAAAAGCCCCGCTTCCGCTTTGTTACTGTCCACGGCCGCTCTTAACTCACTTTCGGAAAACGACTGCCTTGAACTTTATAATTCGTGTACGCACAAATTTGCCAACACATAAAACCCCGGTTCTCATATTTGACGACGGAGCGTACGAAATTCTTACACACTTATTTCCTTCATAAATCTTACTTACATGATCTTTAAACACTTTCCCCCTTCCCTT
>WYDF02323653.1:0-14295 GCA_009867245.2 Adranes taylori
TGAAATAAATCTTTCTAAATTTCTCTTCTTAGTTTCACCCTCTTCCTCATACGTCGATGGTCAACATTGGCTAACCAGACTATACCTGTACGTATGAACATACATCCTTGATCATTCACCATTTGATAATGAGAACTGCTTGTACGTTTCACATACATCCTACGGTATCCACCATTTAATACACCATTTTTGAAATAAATGGTAACGGATCGTGGATTCGCCGAGCTCTAATGAGGAGTTTCGTATCTAGTCCCCGTGAATTTACACTACTACATGTTTCCCAAGCAGTTATCTCTAGTCAATCCCCTACAGTTATTTCTAGTCAAAAACATTATTGCCAAATTATGTCAAAAAATTATCTTTAGAAATATACACAAAAAGAAATGATAAACTTTTTGCATTAATGCATAAACTCTCATAAATAAAATGAAATGAAATTAATGAACTATGTTTCAATTAATAAATCTAATTCCAAAGGAATTAAAATATAAATCAATGGAAATATTAGGGATATGAAAAAATCCGTTTCGATTGGTACAAAAAAGATATAGCTCCGACGATTTTTACGGAGATGGAAAATATTGAAAATATTCTTAAATTCAGTTCTTGTTTGGAGCAAAAGCGTGACAGCTCCTAAGCTACCTTTTTCTTGCACTTAGTTTAGGTTCTTATCGCTTCGATGTAGAACATTCGATTATGTGTACTAATCTAACCAAACCTTGTCCTCTACAGTACTGGAGAGCTTACTTGTAGATTCGATGAAAGGAAACTTCCCATTCACACCTCCACGTAGTAAAGGACTAGCAACGATAGGCGGCTAACATGTGGGGGGACCGAGGGGTTGCCGGAACAAACAACCAAACTACTTCGCTGGATTAGGGCACCCTCTTGTCCTTGAAATGAGAAATCATTTTTAAAGGCGGAAGAATCGTTTTAGCAATCAACGGCGTAAAATCAGGAAGGAAATGGGAAACAACTTGATTAAAGGATTTACATCATCCCTCGTAAACTACATGGAAATGTTCTCTAAAACAGAAACACCGCCAGGCAATCCGGTTAACATCCGGCGCTGCTCTGCGTCCAAGATTTATCGAACTATCAAAGTACAATAAATAAAATATCGGGCAAAGAAATCTTGAAGTTAATAGGTGATTTCAATGGGAAAATTGGCCACACTGCAAACGATAATCATATTCGACAAGTAATGGGGAAGTTTCTGACAGGAGAACGGAATGTCAGAAGAAAACACCTCATCCAATTCTGCATCGAAAATTCGCTCGCAATTACCAACTTCATGTATGAGAATAACAAACGTAGATTATACACCTGGAGGTCTGGAGATTATATCTTGATTAAGCAAAGATGGAAACCCTCGATAAAAGCGCCGGAAATGTTACCGTCTGCAGATTCTGGAAGCGATCATCAACTGCTGATGGGTGAGTTTACAGGAAAACTTAAAATCTGTAGGCGAAGGCGAATAAAAAGTCTGCTCAGGCTCAGCGATGACCAGGTTACAGTTTTTAACAATAACATCATTCGCAAAATTGAACCTGAGCTCGAAAAACTTCAAACAAAAAATACTGCGGCTATGGCAGTGGAAAACTTTCTAATCACAACTTTAGAAGAAACATTTCAAGAAGACTAAAATACTGTAGAAAGCCATGGTTATAACGAAAATAATAAATCTTATTCGGGAACGAAGGAGCATAAAATCTCGTTGTCTTGACAACAGTATAGATCTGGTACAGTACCAATCGTTAAATTAGGAGATACAAGCTGCTACGCGCAGAGACAAAAATAAATACCTGATGAATTTTTGTGTAGAAAGTCAGAATTTCTCTGATTTTCTCCGATAACTCCGAAGATCTGCTCAAGAAGATACGTTCTATCACTCAGGAGTTCAAACCCCGACATTGGGTAACTAAAAATCAGCATGATTGTTTGACTACAGAACTAGATCAAATTGCATCGGTGTGGAAAGATTATACTATGGCAATATCTATGCTGACCCGAAAGTTATTTGTGGAGATCTGGGGAATTATCAGGTGGAACGAGATATACTGTTACAATTGACAAGTAAGAGAAGGTAAAGCAGTAGGATTCGACAGAATATCAGCAGAGGTCTTACAGGCTCTTGACGGAAGGGGGCAAAAAAACCGAAAAAGCTTTTGATAACATTTGTTGGCTCAGGCTATGGACAATTTTAGCAGATTTCGGAGTACTATGTCGTCTTATCACTGTGGTCAAAAGCCAATATAACAAATTGCGGTCATTCAAATCGATACACATTGTCCGAAAAATGTTACTTTAGGAAAGGCGTTCGCCAAGGGTTGCGTACTTTCACCTCTACTCTACAACATCTATAACGATGTAGTGATGCGGCGCACTTTAGAAAACTGGAACGCAGGAGTGAAGCTTTGTGAAAAGCGTTTTTCAAATCTTCGATTTGCGAATCTTAAATTTCTAATAGCTAATAGCACCGAAGAACTTTTAGAGTTTCTTCAAAGATTGGACTATGGGCTCAAAAAAAAATGCCAACAGACAAAAGTCATGATAGTAGACCCACATAACAAAAATTGAGGACAACGTACAGAAAATAGGGAACCTTGGAAATTTGAGTATTTGGGCTCCGTCTTCCATAAGTCCGGCTCTTCTGAATTATAAAAAAGACGGCGAATTGATAACATGATAAAGCTAACAAAATTTAGAAAGACCGAAATATCACTAGGAAAATGAGAGCGAACCTTGTAAATAACCTGGTTTTTCCTGTTTCTACGTACGGTTCAGAGACCTGGGTAATCTGTTCCAACGACAGGAGAAGAATAGATGCGTTTGAAATCTGGCGCAGGATGCTGTTGTTCCCTGAACGATTAGAAGAACAAATGTCTCCACCGTAAATAAGGTCAAACCCGTATGAAGATTGTCATCGATGACATTTGGGCGAGTTTTGAAATCTTTTGGACTCACGACGTTTGATGAATAAGAAGAAGAAACTAACCTTATTCTTTAATAGTCCAACTGGAACAATATAAATAATTGTCAAATAATCTTAAAATAATTGTCAATTGTTTTTTGTTTAAAGACATCGTTCCTTTTCCGTGCAGTAATATCGCGCCACCGCCGAAGCAGCATGTTGTCGGCTGAGTATGAAAAACTGTCTTCTGAGTAGGAGTCTCCTCAGGCTTTTGCTCCACGTATTGGACGGCGGACTCTAGCGGACCTCGCGGTGACTTATTATCGGTGTGGAATCTGTCGGGTTCTCCTCCTCACTGTTATGCTGCATTACTGGAACATGGATCATTTCTACTATGGCAGCATTTGTAAATTTGCGTTGTTCGTCGCTATTTATCCTTCTATTTCAACAAACACGTCGGTGTTTTCGCATCCCGGAATTTTCTTAATCAGGTTAAAGAAAGAGAAATGATCTTCATCAATGCCGTGATTATCTCTATCCGTACTCTTGCTGTTTAACATTTTGTCCCAAGATTTGAGAACTGTTTCTGATGTTATTTCGTCCGATGAGCCAGCCACCTAATACACAACGTCCTTCACAGTAATTTTTTTCGAAATTTCTACAATGGTTTCCTCACTTTCCGTGAGTTGTATACGAATTGTAGAAACCTGAGACAATACATTTTTAAGCATTGTAGCACTTTTTTAAGCATTGTTGATCCATGGGCTGAATTAAGCACGTGACGTTTGGTGGTAGAAACATTGCACAGATCCCATCACAAATTATTTCATCCTCATTTGGATGCGTACCCAAGTTATCTATCGTTAAGTTGGCTTTGCAAGGCAGATTGTTTTCTTTCAAAACATTTTTAAGTTCTGGTACAAAATCGTAAAAAACCAGTCTTTAACTATTTCTTGAGCCAACCAAGCAGTTTTTTGGTTCCTATACGTAACCGGCAGTGAAGATATCGAGACATGCTTAAATGCTCTTTGCTTTGCGGCTCTTCCGATAACAAGGTTAATCTTGTGATTTCCTGAAGCATTTGATGCATCAAGAAATGTTAACCTCTATTTCCTTTTCTCATGGCCTAGAGCACTATTTTCTTCGCGTGATGCGAGTATTATAGATGGTAGCATTTTGAAATTAAGGCCAAGATTTACTGCAAGTTCTTGCAAGATTGTACGACGGCTTCAGAATCAGCAGATAACTTCTCTCCACAGATCTCTAGTTGTCGGATACCATATCATTTTTCCACTTGTCAAACCAGCCTTCACTAGCAGCGAAATTTTCATCACCCCCTTCAAGTTAATTTCTAAACGCAAAGTTTTTTCTTGAAGAATCGGACCTCAAAGAGTACATCCTTTTAGTCTTTGCTCTGAAAATGTCTCACCACTTTTTTCATACTCAAATTTTTAAAGGATTTTCTGTCCAAAAATAAATAAAAGCACTTGTTAGGAAAAAACGCTTCTAGTTTACTTTTGTTCCGCCGCCAATCACCAACCGCGACTTCACCTACGTCGTATTCAGTTCCAAGTTTTTTAAGTGTTTCCTCCTTATTCAGTCCTTTTAAAGCTTCCAATGTCACTTTCAATGGAACCAATTTCTTTCTACCTTTTATAGAATTCATCATGGAAATAAAACAACTACGATTTAGGAACAGACTTTATAAATTCCAGAGATCTTTCAAGCACGAGTATAAATTCCGCCTTCAAGCACGAATAAAAGTTAAAGATTGATCTATTTTTAGATTGTGGCGAGATACGTTTGCAGTAGAGAAAACGTATAAGAAGCACGTGTAGGACGTCTAAGGGGAAGCCCCTCCTCCCGCCCACACGATTATGGGAAGAATCGTACGCAGTGGGAATATGATCCGTCGAACAACAATAAAAACCAGATGTAGGAATTCTTTCACCTGTTGTGTATGTATTGGTCATTATTTGGGAGTTAAACTGATTTTTTCATTAACTTGGAGTTATGGAAAACTTGACCAATCGAGGCTCGAATTATTGAGACTCTACTGTACTGTGAGCCGGCATAGATCTAATTCTCATATAAGATTCCATTTGGTCGTCATGCCCATTGAAGAAGTCATGCCGCCCATATTCAGGTAGTGACGGTGTATACCCCGATTGCTGCTCGCCAATATAATTCTCGACAAGGCAGTCGATCGTTTGGAACTTTACCGTAAAATCTTTTATAAAACACACTGATATTTCTTCCGGATTTAAAAAAGTCGGCCCAAGTATGGAATGCAACCATTCTCCTATCTCAGTATTGGTGTCGCTATACTCTTGTGTCAACTGTAGCTAGCATTTGTATTTTGCGACACTTGTAATAAGCACATGTAATAGTATTAAAAATAACCAAAATACTTGGAAAAGTAGGTTAACATGACTGACATAGATGAAATCTGCATTCTCAAAGTTTAAGTAATGGCCAAGTTTCTTTAATCGCATTGAGTATTGCAAATTCAAAATTCAAAATCAGTAAAAAATAAATACCAATGTAAAAATGGACTATCCCACATCAAAATCAAAAATCGCCGTAATTTAAAAATAAATTGATATAATTTTAAAAAGTACGCCTCTACACAAAATAATGTCTAAAAAGTAAAAGTTGTATTGTTCTTAGTTTTTGAGTCCATTATAGCGCTGAAGGCCTCAATTATGTATATTTATGTATATAATAAAAATCTAACTCCGTTTTGTCGTTGAAGCCGTTTTCCCGACAACCCGTTAGAGCTACAGCGACCAAATTCACATCATATATTCGCTATAAGACGGAGATGGTTTATTGATATAGAAAATCGGAAACAACGGGAATACGACAATACATGGCCATATTCAGGCAGTATTCAAAACATAGATTCGTCATAACACGGGAATGGTTTTTAAACACAGGAATGCAGAAATACGGGAAGGCGGGAGTACGGGAATACAGGAACACATACTCAAACCATATTTAGATCATATATTCGTAATAACATGTGAATGGTTTTTCAACACGGGAATGCATGATCGCGGCAAAGCTGCGGTCATAGGCCACGCTATTGTGGACAGCTGACCGTGATAATTAGATCATGCCGCTGGTCGCAACAAAGTTGCGGCAATGAAACCATACTGTTGGCCGAGGCTCGGCTGCGGCAATGAAATAATACCGCTGGCCGCGGCAATCAGACAATGTCGCGGCTCGCGCGAAGCCGTGGCAACAGGCTGCAGTAATTAGACCATGCTGCTGGCCGCGGCAAAGTCACTGCAATAAAACCGTAATGCTGGCCGCGGTAGAATCGCGGCAATGAAATAAAACTGCATGTCGCGGCAGAGCCGCGGCAATTAGACCATGTTGCGGCAAGTAGACCATGTTGCGCGGCAATTAGGTCATTTCGTTGGACCTGTCCGTGCCTTAGGAACAAATGGGGAGCAGGTGTGGAGCAAAACTTGCCGGGTCAGCTAGTTTTATGAATAAAAATAGTTTTTCATCAACATTTTTATTATTGCATAGAAATTTTAATTCATGAACATTCTACGCTTCATGTAGTACTTTCTACGCTTTTAGTCTACTCGTTAGCGATATGGAAAAGTATCATTGGAAACTCCTAATGTCTTGAATGTAGTCTGAAAATTGTATAAAATATATAAATGATGTATATATAAATCATACACTTGGTTATCAATTTACAGTTATAATTAATTTATTCATTCTCTCATGTTATGTTAAATTAGATTTTTATTATTAAAATAAAATCTATATATTTTTAAAACGTATATATTTAAACTCTGGCAATTTCTCTTTCTTCCGGGGCGAGATATATGCGACGTACATTTTATAAAAACAAAAATTTAGGGTTCCTGAATTATTTTTGCCTCGTTGTTCGTGTAAAATATAGTATGTACTTATATATTTTTTAAATATTTCATAAATTGCATAGATAGTTATTATTATTGTACATATGAATTACATTTTGTAAATAAACATACATTGAGTTATTTGTTATTTTCACATTTTTGTCGGGTAGAGTGACGAAAAGAAATTAAATTTTATAATTAAAGTTATTGTACTGAAAGATTGAAACTACAAAAATTGTTATAAACAATATGAACTAAAACAAAATATTAGAAGTACGTGTTATATCTACTAATGATTTTAACCATAAAACTGTTTTCAGTGTCAGATTTTACTATTTGACTTACATTATGTAAAAGTTAATTTTCTACCTAAGTAATGTGATTTGTTTTAGCAGAATTCATTATTATTATTAGAAGATAAGAACCTTTTCTATTTTTTTAAATATTTTATTTTGCTATATTTTAGTTAGTATTGCGATTAAAGCAGGTTATAAATCTATAGGTTATATCCGTAGAAAAATTAATTATGAAAATGATAACGGTAAAAATGAAGTGTGTTCTTATATTGCTTTTATGTGCACACGTATATAGTAGAAAAATCGGTAAATAAGTATTATGTATTTAATAATATTAGTTTTTATGAATAATATTTGTCAGAAAGCGTTTCTTTATGTTGTATACAATAATTTGACATTTTTATTTTTCATATATTTTATTAATTTGCCCAATACTGATTTTTCTAAAATTATTCTGTAAAATGTCACCAGACAAACAAATTGGCCATAAATAAATCTTCTTCTTCTATTGGTGCCTATCCTCTGTGGATGTTGGCAATCACGTTGGCTCACATGACCTTGCTGACAGCTGCTCTAAATAAATGCACAGTTGTCATCCCCGCCCACTGTCTAATATTCCTCTACCATGATGTTCGTCTTCGTTCTTGCGTTCTTTTACCATCTATCTTGTCTTGCAGGATTAGCTGAATTAGTTGGTATTTATCGTTGTGCATCACATGCCCCAAGTATGACATCTTTCTGACTTTCTCATAACTTCCAGGTCTTTTTTCATACGTTGCATCACGGTATTGTTTGCGACATGATGAATGTATGAAATTCTGCGCATGCGGCGCTAGCACCACATTTCGAAGGCTTCTAGTCTTTTAGATGCTGCCTCCGTCAGAGTCCAGGCTTCCACTCCATATAGAAGTGTGGAATACACATAGAATCTCAATATTCGCATCAGATCTTTCTTGCGCATCAGATCATTCTTATATCAATTTTCAGGTGCATACCACATAAGATCTTTCTTAGGCGCCTGAAAACAGTTCTCGCCTGTTCTGTTCCATTTAATCTCCTGTGAGTGGTCCCATCACTTGTTTAGACTCCAGGCCAGATATATAACTTTGACCACTCTTTCCAATTATTCTTCCTTTGCTTTAAATTGGTGTTGTATTTCGTCGTTCTTTCTGTTACAGGCTTCCATTACATGGTTTATTAGTTCCTGCAGATCCTCCGCACTATCAGGACTGTTTCATGTGCGTAAATTAGGTTGTTAATGCGTTCGTCATTCATTTTTATGCCTTGTTTTCTTCCATTGATAGCTTCCCTGAACAGCATTTCCGAGTAGGTATTGAATAGCATCGGTGATAGAATGCAGCCCTGACGCACTCCTCGTTGTACTGTGAATTCTTGTGAGGTTTCGTTGCCTACGCATACGGTCGCCCTTTTCTGTAAGTATTGGTTTCAGATTAGGCGCAAATCCTTATCATCGATATCGGATTCCCTCAATATCTAAAGCAGTTTGTGATGTTGCACATTGTCGAATGCTTCCTCAAAATCGATAAAACATGCATAGACATTGCAGTTTACGTCCCGGGCCCTTGTATCAGAACTTGGATAGAAAATAGAGCTTCTCGTGTTCCAAGTCCGTTTCTAAAGCCGAACTGAACATTGCTAATGTTTTCCTCTAGTTTTCTATATATTCGTGAATGAACAATACTAAGAAGGATTTTAAGTGCATGGCTCATTAAGCTTCTAATTCTGTAATCAGAGCATCTGGTGGGATTTGTTTTCTTAGGAAGCGGAATGAAGGTGGAAACTAACCAGCCTCCAGGCAAACCTCCGGTTTCATAGATTCATCAAGAAATAGATTCATCAATAAATCTCCGGTTTCATAAAGAAATCTAAAAACTATTATATATTTAACGTGTTCTAAAAGTTAACCGCCATAGAAAACGTTATTGAACGATTGAAAATTTTAAGACAAAAAGTTCCTATGAATATAGATCCGGAAAAGGTTGGTTAATGAGAAAGTTAATGACGCTTAGATGTCGGTGGCGAAGGGAAGGGGTACGTGTTGCACAATTTATAAAGAGATAACAAGAGAGGAGGGGTATGAATCCAAATTATTATCACACTTTTAGTTTTAGTATGCTATTTGTAATTACTATTTTACATATAAATAATGTTTTCAATACTTTTGGGTTTTGCAATGGCGATAGAACGGGTTGAAATTTACATACTAACCTTGTTCGCTTATTAATTAGCCGCTCAGAAACATGCATTAGAAGCAACCAGGCCCATACAAAGAACCCAACAATGAACCATTTCGTAATTTTGTTTTATAGAAAAGTATGTTTTATGACATTTTCTCGTTTTGTAAATTTATATCTCTAAATGAGGTCTGCCCTTCCATATTGTAATATGTTTTATTTTATCAATTTTTTAGTACGAAGAAAAAACATATTGCACTGTAGACAATTAAAAGTATAGACTTTGCCTTTTGGTTAATAGACCACTTTATACTTTCTGGTTTGAGGAACAACTCAAAAAACCGGGGCTGTACATTTAGAACAAAAAATACATGTAGTAGGCAAGATTGTCAACATGTTCTAAGTGCCTGCTGGTTGTGCTAGTCAAAATGTTGTATGTGCAGTTTCACTTGCATTTTTCTTTTGGTTCCATAGATGCTGCAAATCAACAAAATCGTCAAAGAAATTCGTCTGATTTATTTATGTGAAATATAATCGTAAACTTAACTAGTATTATAACACAGCTGTGAAAACTACTCACTGGCTGCGTTGTCAAGAAAGGACAACATTGACCTAATGTGCAGCATTTTATCCAGTGGCAATCTGTTCCTTGTAGGATATTCCTCCACATCAATTGCGGCAAAATCAACAAGGGAAGTTTCAAGTTTCAAAATGTTGACCTTAGTACTTGATTATAGATAACCGTGAAAAATGTACATTTCCACTTGTCTAAAGTCATCTATGCTTAATTTTAATATGGCAGCTTCTAAGATTTTAAACTTCGTAGTATTGAGGTTATTGTCCGCTATCATTCGCCAATCATGAAATCACTACATCACTATGATCAGTAAAGGATTGGTGCATTTTGCTGTTGCCATGATTCGCACTCCTGCCTTACATCGCCGCTTCCGTTTCTCCACTAAACCAAAATTTCTGTCACAAGCCAAGAATGTATGTCCCTTAACAGCAAATTTGTGTTCAATTTCAGCAAATATTCCTTTGGCTAGTAAGGTGAGGTACATTACTAACACTATCTTGCTTTTATTTTGTGCACCGAACTTGTCCGACCAGACAATCAGCTTCCTCTTATTTGTGTTAATCTACGTCGCCAAAAATTTGTAGACGCAGTGGTCCATGACATCCCATGATTTCTGTCCACAAACACATTATACCTAGATTCCAACATGCGAGCTGTTTGGAATAATACATTTCTGACTGTGTAGGCTGTGGTATATATACATTTGCTCCTGCATATCGTAGCTAATCACAAAGGCATCAGAATTATTTGCGTTTCAGATGTCCTCTTTCATAGTCTGTACTGAGACTTCTTAGCGTCTAGGATGAAGTTACATCTGTAGTCTTGCCTCTTCCTGTTCAGCACCCTGAGATAGTGTAATCTGCATCTTCAGTTTGTCACAAGTAAAGCATGTATATACGCGAGGTTGCCGGATATTCAGATTGAAATTAGTAAGGAAGCATTGATTATACCTAGAAACAAGAGGCTTAGTATAGTATTGTAAGTATATCTCTAAAAATGTTCGGAGCATTCTTGAAACATTCAGGTCTGCGTAGAGATAACGTGATTCGTTTTTGTTTCTATTATAATGGCCTATTTCAGATAGAAACGACGAAATGTGCTCAATCATCTTATTACCCCATTCATTTATTTTTGTTGCACTTTTTGCGCCACTCCTTTTTTCACTCTGATCCAGTTGCTCTGTAAATTTTCTTTTATCTTAACAGCCGCGGTGTAAAACCATATGTGTCAGAAAGTCTTTAAACAAACTACAAGAATCAGGCAAGGGCAGCAAATAATTGAATGACTGTTGACGTCTACTCTCTGATACCTGCTTGAAATTTCCATGCCTCCCTTATTTAATTAGTTGAGGATGTATGAATCGCAGAAGGTAAGACTGCCGTTTCTCGTAGTCTGTCAATTCATAAAAATTTTCAAATAAATTTTTTTGGTACTACAAAGTGATGGATGTACAACTTAAGTTATTTTAACTCGTGTATAAACCTCTGATGGGAGAGTTTTTGGAGGCTCTGATGGTCCAATGCTGAAGCGTATCCATGGCCACTATTTTTCCGAAACTTCCTTACGTTTTTTTACTCACTTTGAGAGCGCTTTAGCCCTTTTAACTACAACACTATTTCCAAGTGCCAAGGTACTTATCAATTTTTGAGTTTCATGAGGGAATTAACATGTCATTGGTATCATGTAAAGGGTCAACCTTAGTGAAAACCGTAAAAAAAACGTGGCACATACATCCTAACCATGCAATAAACCTATAAAAGGCCACTGTGGTATTTACAACGTTTTGGAATGGCAAGTCACAAATGTTGATTTATCTGTAAGTTTTCTCCATAAGAAATCTGCTCTGAACATATATTCATTTCATTTGGATATTTCCTATTAGTAATTGATTTATGGCAGTTTACTATTAGGACCATTTTCTCAAGTTGAACCCTGGTGAAGGGCATAAAACGATAAGAAATTTCAACAAATATAAGATAATAAGGATGAATAATAAACAAAAAATGATAATAATGAAAGAATAGGAAAAGACAGATATGTACCTATCTTGAGATTTTGAATGATTAAATTGCATAAACTAATAAATTTTGAAATTTATTAGTTTATAACAACTTAATTGGATATCTTTTTAATTTTACAAATAGCTTTAACAAAAAGCAATAGTTTAAATTTCTGTCGTTCATTTTTATGAAGTACTTGACACCATTTTGCATTCGGTCAAGTCAATTGTTGAAGCACTTGTTGCAGTCTTCAGTGGATATGCTCAAAATGGTCATTTGGAAAGCATCGACTGCATCTTTAGGTGATTGAAATCGTTGACCACGCAGTACATCCTTGATGGCGGGAAATGTAAAAAGTCATTGGGAAATCAGGGCTGTACGTAAAATGATCAAGTAATTCAATGTTGTTTTGCTCCAAAAACTCAAATGTTTGTCGAGCAGGATGAGCACTTGCATTATCATGGTGAAGGATGATCGGACGCTGTGGGTTGTTTTTTTGCAGCTCAGAAATGATTTCTGGCAAACAAACGGTTGTGTAGCAATCAGCTGTTACCATCCTTCGATTTTGTAAAGGAATTGTAGCCACATATCCGGATTTTGATACAAAAGTTGCGACCATTTTTTCGGCACACTGCGGGAACGGATGACTTTGGTTGGGTTCTCCTCATCTTGAAATACCCAAACAGCAGAGTGACGTTTATTCTCGGGTTCATAAGAGAATAAATCCAAGACTCGTCATCACTGACGATACTATATACATTTTTGGAGCGGCCTCCGTTGAAACGATTCAGAGTTTTTCGGTACTAAGTGACACGAGCCGCCATTTCTTCCTCGGTCAACAGATGCGGGATCCAACGACAAACTAATTTCTTCACACCCAACTCATGATTGAAGTCTTAGAATTACCCAAGGAACTCTCGATCTCCCGATAAGTTACATTACTATCTTCAGTAATCATACTATGTTCAGTAATCATCTCGGGCTCAGCATTAATGTTTTCCTAGGTGATCGCTGATTTTGGTGGACCTGGACTAGGATCATTGCTGAGATTTGTGCGTCTACGTTTGAGTTCAGAGTACCAGTGATGTAGTTCTTCATTACGAAAAACAGTAACCAACTCGGCAAGACATTGTTGTTGAGAAAAACTTCCTCGAAAAATTATCGCTCGGAAATGCTTACGATTCAATTCCATGTTTCTGAACGCCGTACTAACTTTAAAAAATCACTGTGACTAAATCACTAGTTGTATTTGGACTAAATTTTCAACACGTCTCAATATAATGTTGAGGTTAATTTCGGAACCATTTGTTACTTGTAGCCTCTATGTGTGGCTATTTGCAAAATTAAAGTGACATCCCTTGAATTTTCATTCTTGAGTGCTAACTTTAGCGTACACACAACAATTAAGATTAAAATTGTTGTTTTTTAATCTTAATTGTTGTTTGTAAGCTTGGTATATCCCACTTGATCCAGAATTATGTACCTTATTTCTAGAGCTGCTCGTGTAGAACATCTTTTAAATTATTGTTTGTTTATTATATAGCCAACTCTGGTTAATACATTCTGTTGAGTTTTTTTTGTAGGGTTCATGTGTTATTATTCTTAAAAACTTATTACATTTATAAACACATAATTGTTGAATTCATTATTTAAATTTTTACATATTATTTTACAGCTCCTGCAGCGTATAACGGCGTGAGTAAGATTCTCCTAAGCAAATTTTTAAAACAGTGTAAATTACTTACAGAGTCTGGTCATACATTTGTTAAAACTCAATTATTACCTAGCCAGATGTACGCAATTTTAATAAATAGTGGCAATAGTTTATTAACTAATATTCCCGCAGAGTATGCGCCAAATGGCGTTAATACTGAACATTTAGTAAGTGATTTGTACCGCCAGGCTAATGACACGATAACTCATTGTGGGAATTTATGTCATGAAATACAATTACTAGAGCAAGATGATCTAGGTGAAATTATTACCTGTACTGGACCTGAAAGATTAAAATATGAATTTATTCGGCAATGGCGCAATGTGCCGCAAAGCATTATTGCATTATACAAATATTTACAAGATTTTATCAATATATTATATAATACTAAAGATGCTTCAAGAAATATGTTTGAATATGCATCAACCGATAATTATTGGCAAATAAATGCATTAGCCGAACTCCGGATTGCTTTTGAAAAATCTGAAAACAATTGCTTAAAGCGTACCGATGTTTTAAGAAAATATATTATAAAACTATTGGAATTACGTGATGACGTATGCCAGAAGGGAAAGAGTGCTGCTACGCTGAAATTTATGTTTATTCTACAACGTATGAAATCAGTCTTGAATTCAAGAAAGCTTCAACAGTCTGTGGCAAGATTTAAAAAACTTTATACGGATTACAAGAATATAAATCAACGATCACATAAAGT
>WYDF02323664.1:0-14294 GCA_009867245.2 Adranes taylori
ATAGTGTGTACAATTTCTAATTGAGACAGTATTGCTATCTCCTAAAGTAGAAGAGATGGAGACACGTTTAAATGGAGAAAAATGTAGATAATTAAAACACAAACAAATAACAAGCATCAGACTTCAAATTTTCGGAGCCATCTTTGAATTATTAAAAAAAACGAAATATTACAATTTTCTAAAATTAACTCTAGCATCGTTATTTTTGATATTAAAAAATTTTAAAACAAGTTTTTGTTACATAAGTAACGTCCTTCTGTTTACCATAAATACTTATGTAATGCAACGTTTTGTAACTGCGTGCACACCATCAATATAATTTTTTTAAATACGGATCTGGATTTTTTCATCAAATCGTTACAAAATTGTATTTCAAATACAACCCTGTATGATTAAAATAATTTGTTACCGTTTTTGTTGATTTCAACATGGTTCTTATTTTTAAATCCGGATCTTCGCTACTTTGACCTTTTTTCTTAGACTCGGTTAATACGGTGATGTCTGATTTGAACTGTTTTATTACGTGTATGACAATCTATTTTGTGCGTATGCACTGCACGTTCCACATGCGTAAAATCATAGTCCAATTCCTTTTGCGATATCGTTTCCTAAAATTTCTTTCCGCCTTAACTTCACTAGAATGTGTAATGTTTATGGTTTTATTTCGTAGAACGGGGTGTTAGCCCATCGCTAAGCCCCGATCAGAAGGACAGGGAAGTTTAGTTTCAAAGTCTCCTTCTCCTAGCCTTTTGTGTTGAAGCACACTTCTTCTTGCATGGCTGCAAGGATTTTGTCTCGTTATTTTTAGGGCGGAGGATTGTCCTCTCCGACATGAGAGGTGTGTGAGAGCGGATCTTTATATGGGTTTGCATAGAAATTCCTGCTCACTATTATAGGCTGAACCCCTTTGTTATTTTATAAGATAGCACGCTAGAAGTAGTTTAGCTACTTCTAGCGAAGTTATTAATTGAATGGTTGACGCGGAGAGTTTGTTTTATAATCCCTCTAGTTAGCCCAATTTTGTTGCTGAATAATTACTGATGACGCCAACTCCTAACAATGATTGTTAGCTTTAACAATTCAGGCAGCAGAAATGAACGCCCAAATTTAATATCGCTTTCCGTTGTGGGTGTATCGTTTTTATACATCTCAGGTCCCCTTCCACATATCGATATGCATAATTTTTGTCATGATTAATATCTACCTAATTACACAGTCGCTTCGAACATCTCTGTATTTTCTCCTCTTTTAGGTGGCCCTGGTCAATGCACGCTGGATTCATGCGTACCTCTAGGTAAAATCGTTCTATTGAAGATTTAATTAAATAGCATAGGGTATAATCAATAACTAATATTTATTTATTTTTGTACATTGATCATAAAATAGATCTATAGTAAGTTACTCGATGACTGCTCCCTTATCTAAAATTTTATTTGCAATGCTAAACCTTTTATGGTGTCTAATTATTTTAACGTATTTACCTTATTTGTGAGTATTTAATGCTCAATCCTTTTTCATCAGTCTAACCAGGAATGTGCGCAAATCTCCACGTTATATTATTACTCCTCTTTCTCTTAACAAATCTGTCCTCGACTATCCTGTTGCAGCCCGCGTTTGGAACCGGCTGTCACATCAACTAAGCAATACCAATTAAATAATATGACTTGTATCAATTAATATATAAATAATACTAATTATTATCTAGTTTCAGCTACTGGCAGTATTTTTTGAAACAAAACAAAAAAAACAACTCATTTTCAGACGAAATACAATGTATTGTTAAAATTGGAGAATAATATATTTACTTATTTTTTAAAAGACGCTTAATACTCAAAGACTATTTGGAAAAGCCACCACGAAAATATGCTCTCCATTTATTACCAATTACTATATTTTGAGATATATGTAACAAAGCGGCAACCAATGCTTATAGCTTAAAAAATTAATTCTTTTCCAAATGATCTTATTAAAGCAAGTACGTGAAAGGTTTGAGAGACTTTTGGGAGAATGCGTAGAGAATTTCAGGTGAGTAGAATGAAGTTTGGAGAGATATAAACTCTATATCAGAAAGTAATTTCGTTCATATCGGTTTATCAAAGCCTGAAGAAGTTTAATATTGACATTCAACAGTAAAACGAGTAGTAGAAAAAATATAAAATTTACACTTTAGAGTAAAATTTATATTTGAGTTCGCTAGGTTTACCGGTTCGTGCAACAACTTAGTTTAATAGTAAACATTGTAATATGAAATTGCAAAATTGTAATGCGTATAAGAGATCAGTTTCATTTTAAACTTATTTAAAACAAAATTTAAAAAAGTATTATTTTAATTTCATAAAATATAATTAATATCAAAAATAATTTAGAAGATTAGATTTATTTTACCACACTACCAGTTTGATAATTACTAATTAACATTACTTGAAGTTATTTAAAATGCATTAAATCTTTAGATATACTCTTGCACAAAATAATGAAATGAATAGGTTGAAAATCTTACATGCGTGTATTACATTGTCATGCCATATTTCACCAACTCAGGGTAAATAATTTTAATTGGAACTTTTAAGAATCACGTACTACTACTAATTGTGTGCGTGTCTAATTTTTTATACTGGATGAAATTTTGCAGTGATTTGGAGTATTCATATTGAAGTAGAAAAGAAACCAGTATTCCAAACTTGAAAACTTGTTCCTTATTATATTGGTTTACAGTTTCCAAATGGAAAATCAATATAGCATTTTTAAAATAGCAAAATAGCAACTTTAGCATTTTTATTAGTCTAAAACATGTATGTTTTTAATTTTTACTTTTGGTTTCATGATGGTTGGATTAATTAATATTCCAACTATCATTACAATTGTTTGTTGAAACAACTTTTCGAGATGGTTACGCAAAATCGCTACCCATAACATTTAAAAATGGATTTTGAAACATAATATCTAACTTAAATTATGTGCAGTCGAATCAAAAGGTATAAAACTAAAAAGCATAAAGTTGGTAATATTAACTTTAATCTTGACATATTGAAGTTAAAATCAGATGACAATTTAAAGCAAGTGCGATTAAAATTCATTTCAGGAGGCAAATTCGTGTTAAAAATCGCATAGTGTTGATGTAATTCAATGATTTCTTATAAGTTGTCCATTCAATAAATTCAGATCATAGTTAGTTTGCTTGTTAAGTAAATTCTTATTATTCGCTAGACTATCGCGAACAATAAAATTTGAACAATAAAATTTCATTAATTTAACACTTCTAACATGTTCCTTCAATCTTACAGAAAACTTCTAGAAGTCAAGTCGATATATGAACTATTGCCACTTGTACATGACAATTTATAAACCCCGCACTTAGGGTTCAGAGGGGTTTCTATATTATTTTCTAAAGAACTTATAAGTTTTATTGTTCTTGAATGCAATATTTATATCAAAATTTCTAAACAGGCTAGCAAAATTATTTAAATAAGGATTTAAATAAGTTAAATAGTAAAACTTTTTTGAGTTAATTCTCATTTCACTAGATGTATCTAACTTAGTAGTTAATCTTTTGAGTTGCTTATACAAAACTGTTTCTATACTCTCTCGATGATAAATCCATTCCTTGTTTCTAATAGTCTAGTAAGGTAGATTTCATTACTAAAATTCAGATACGACATTGGAACGTGAATGCTCTGAAAGCAACTGAATTGAAATTTAGATATCTGTCAAATATGCTACTTTTAATTCAGTTGCTATCAGAGTACTTAACGTTCCAGTGTCAGTTGTAGATTTTAGTAAAAAAATTAACCTAGACTATTGTGGTCAAGGAAATCATATGACGTCAAAAGAATCTTTGAGTTTGACATAAGCAATTCAGATATTTAAGTACTAGGTTAGGCATCTCTAATAAAACCATAATTAGTACAAAAAATTTTGCAGTTTACCTTATTTACTTCCTTTTTTAAATAATTTTGCTAGCCTGTTTAGGAAATTTTTACATAAATATTGCATTCAAGAACAATAAACCTTATAATTTTTTAAAACACAGTAAAGATAAAGCACCTCTCAACCTTAAGTGTAGGGTATATGAATTATTATGTGCAAGTTGTAATAGTTCATATATCGGCATGACTTCTTGAAGGTTTTCTGTAAGATTTAAGGAACATTTTAACAGTAATACTGTTAATGAAATTTACTTGCTCACATTTAGCCAACCATATTATGGCAGAACATTTATTAGTAAGCACAAGGAACGCTAGATTCAAAGGGTACTGGATTATCACTGAAAGTATTTTTCCTATAAACTTGAAATTTCGAATTGTTTTCAACAATTGTGATTGAAATATCCAAAAAAGATAAGGAATTGTTAATTGATAATTCATGCGAACTGTATTTTGGGATTAGCGTATATCCCAAAATATTGTTAATTTCAATAATATCTAGTAAGCTGCCTTCTAGGATGATAAGAATGTCATCTGCGTATCTTTTGTAATATACAATGTTTTTAATAATTGCATCTTTGGAATGAAAGATATTGTATTCTAGATGGCTCATACATACTTCAGCTAGTAACGGGCTTAGACAAGAGCCAATGGTTAGTCCTGTTTTTTGTTTATAAATCTGATTATTAATTTGGAAGAAATTCTAATTTAAGCAAAATTGCTATTGGTTGCATAATCAGATATCAGTCCAAAAACTTCATCATTGGGAATAGAAAAGAATAACTTACATACATCAAAGCATGATATATGTGTTCCTAAACTGATTGTTGTTTAAATCATTGACCAATGGGATTGCATTTTTTATGTTATAATCTTTTTCAAATTTGATTATGCATTTTAGTTTTCTATCAAGCCATTTAGTTAAATTGTGGTTAAATTATTTACCGAACTAACAATGGGTCTGAAAGGTAGTTGTGCAAGACTCGATGGTAGATTATTTAGATTAGGAACTTTGTTCACTTTTCGTATGGCGTAGAGCTTTTGAATTTCAAAGGAAGTTGGAATCTTCAACAAAGGGTCTTGTAAAGTGTCTGGTATAAGCTTTAAAATTGAATTAAGTTCTCTACGCATTTAGATAAAGAGTCATTTCTCAATATCATAGACTGTTCTTATTTAATGAGTCTTCCATTAGGACCTTGACGAAAGCACAGACATTAGCAATAAATCTCAGTTGCTGACATTTCTGAGGTTCGTTAATGCAGGAAAAATTGTGAATAGTTTCTTCTTTTATCAAGAACTGAAACAAAGAGCAACTGGCGGGGACATTTTTGAATTAGTCGATGAAAATGTTACAAAATATAACTTGAGATGGAAAAACTCTATCAGCATCTGTACAGTTATGCAAGGCTTGAAAAAGGGATTCGTAGTACACGTTCTCGAGAAAAATCAAAGTGTCAAGTTTTTGCATTTTATGATTCATAGAGAAGTTCTTGTTTCAAAAGCGCGGTTCCTCGTATCCCTACAGCAACTCTAGATGAGCTCGTAAAAGTGGTCAAAATGGTACATTAAATCGAACGCTTTTCGATCGATGATTTTTTCACTGTATGCGTAGCAATGGATTCTGATTACAAGACTTTGCTTTATCACACTGAAACCCGGATTTTAAATCGGATTGTTTTCATGAAAGTTGAAAATATCTCATTCATTTATACTAAAGAAATTGATTTTTCTTTCCTGATTAGTGACTTTTGGTAGTTGCGATTTGCATTCTTCATTGCTCTTTGCGACAAACTAAATAAGGTTAATTTAAGTTTTAAAACCGCTCAGGAAATAATTATTACTATATCTGTCATATTAAAAGCATTCGAGGAGAAACCTGGCTTATGGAATTTAAAAATCAGCAACTCAAACTTTGCATCTTTTCCAACGGTTGACCAGAATCCGTTAAAATACCTTATCAAGGAAGAAATCGAAGAAACTTTGTAGTTATTATCATCCTATTTTGTGAAATATTTTCCTAAACTAGATGCCTCAGAAATGGAATGGGTAGTCAAGCCATTCATGTGCTGTGAAATTAAAAATCTTGTAGGAGATGAGGAAGAAAATTTAACTCATTTATGAAACGATTTGGCTTTCAAAGGATTATTCGTTGAAAACGAGCTGTTTGGTTGTGCCTGAGCAGTAAATTTCCTAAGCCCAGGAACAAGGCTGTCGAATCACTGTTACAATTTAGAAGCTATTATCTCTATAAGCAAGATTTTTCAACTTATGGAAATGAAGTTTATGAACCGCGAGAGACTTCAAATGATCGACAAGGAAATGTGCGTCTGCCTTCGAAAATTGATCCTCGCATCAATCTCATTTGTGCTAAAAAAAACTCAACATTCACATTAGTTAAATTTGAGATCTATCCTTTGATTCCTTTATTAATAACATGTCTTTCAAACTTGTAAAATTATCTGTGTTTATTGACAATTGTCCATAAATTTGTCGTCCCAACTTTATTTATGGGCAGTCCCTCAGGTGCCCCGCGTGAGTCTTATTATTTGGTCTTAGTACGCTGCAACTCCAAAAAGGTTGCCTTTCACTGTACTAGGTAAACATAATCTGAATTTCTCAGTATGAGGTTATAGGACTTTGTGAGGGTTAGATTATCTTTGTGAGGGCTTTACAAAAAGGAACTTAATCGAATTAAGTTGCTTTATTCTTTGATTTGGGTTTGAAATTTTGAATATTTTTTAAATTTAAAAGGAGGTTATTCATGAAGATAGGGTCCTCTAAAAATTTTTAGTTATCCTCCAAGATATTGACCATTTCAGCTACCATATTAAATTTCACTTTTTTGTTGATCGTGATAGTGTTGTTCTGCTTTAGTAAAATGTTTAGGAAAGAAAGTTTTTCATCCTTATTAGTATGTGCAAATTTGCAATACAAGACAACTAAAAATTAAAACCTATTCATTGTGCATATAGTTTTATATTTAGTTAAGATATATAGTTTTATGAATTCCTTTTTTAGTCGAATCAAGTTATGTACAACAGTCAGTTGAACAAGGGATTTTTGTTTTGGATAAGAGACGACAAATTTTCCAACAATTTTCAATTATTGAAGAAACTAAACAAATTTTGGAATATTGGTTTGTTTTCTACTTAGTCCTCTTAGAAATCTCCATTTATAGCCTAGCCAAGAACGCTGGCCTAAACGGGGTCCCCCAGACTAGAGCTGCAGAATAGTATTGTCCCTCTTAGAATGGAATGCATCCGCTTCCTCTCGAACGACTACTTCCAGATTCTTTGAATTAATACATTTTTCACGAATGTTGTAGAACTTTACTCTAGTTTGAATTTATTAGAATATAATTTATAGACTAAAATAACCTGCTGGAATCTAGTTTTCGGTACCTGGCAGTATTTGGAAACCATCAAATGTTTTTTTTAAATTAATATCTACTTCGTGCATCATTACATGCAGTATTATCTTTCCAGGTATTCTCTTCTAAGCACTTAACCTTTGCTTAGTTGCGCATATTTCCAGCAGATACATGCTACTAATAATCACGTATACCTTATAAACACCTAGTAATACGTAACTGCTCTGGGTTTTATTGCTCGAATAACGTATTTTGAATAAGTTATAAGAAGAGCGAGACTAAATTTCTATTTTTGAGGTTGTTTTTTTAGAGACAGCTAAGAGGTTCTTGCTGTATATCTAGCAGACACAGCGCGCCTACTTATGTTGGCTGCAATAGCCATCTAGTTGGTCTGTACCGCGTTTGTTACCTAGCCAAGCTGTTTCAGTTATTCTAAACTGTTTGTGCGTATAAGTTGTACAATAAAATTTTATTGCCTTAAATCTTAGTGTATTATTTTATAGTTGCGATGAGCGAGACCAAATATTTAGATTTTTCGGAATTAGATAATGTTGAAGAAGTTATGCGTCTTATGCTATACGTCTTACTTAAGACGGTGCTGAATGTGATATCAGAATGAACACTATAGACGTCGTAGAAGATTCTTAGAGCGTCTGATCTGATCTAAGATGATCTGTCTGAGATGATCTGATCAAGTAGAAACGAGATCAATAGAATCTGACACTGACCACGATATATGAGATGAGGAAGAACATATTGCGGTGTAACCAATGAACTCATATTTTATTGGTAAATACCATGCTTGATATTATATAATATAGTTCTTATGTGGTATTAAAATTTTATTTTTATTTATGGCGTTACGTATTTTTATTTTTCAATAAATATTATTTCAGGTAAAGATGGAACAGAGTGGAGCAAAATACCTTCGACATCGACAAAAATGCGTCCGCATAATATTATAATAAAATTGCCAAAAATGCCAAAAGGGAATTAGAATGTTGGAAATTATTTTTACCGACTACATGTTGGCATTATTAGTCCAAAATATAAATCATTATATAAAAGAAATAACTCAGAAGTTTCAACGAGAAAGAGACTGTTGTATAACAGATGAAACCGAAATGAGAACCTGTTTAGGATTACTGTATTTAGCAGGCGTATTTAGAGGAGGGCATCAATGTTTATCAGCTTTTTGGGGTACCGATGGTTTAAGAATCAACATTTTTCGAATGGCCATGTCGGAAAAGCGATTATGATTTTTACTTAGATGTCTCAGATTTGACGATATGCGAACCAAAGCAGCTCGACGTGAGCAAGACAAATTGTGGACAAGAACCCGACGGAATTTTTAGACACCCAAATTCTGCAGATTCAGTTGTGATGAGGCATTCTGCACCAATTTTTGGATCTGGCAGAAACATTACTGGAGATAATTGGTTCACTAGTTTAAAATTAGTGCGCAATTTAGAAATAAAGAAAGTCTCATATGTTGGTACCATATGAAAAAATAAACGCGAGCTTCCAACAGAATTTGTTTGTCCAGTAAATCGTTTGTTATAGCAGCAAGTTTCGATTTACTTATTACGAAACTCTTGTTTATCATTCTCCAAAAAAGGGAAAACCGTCCTTCTAGTATCCAGCATGCATACTAATTGTAACAAAATTGAAAACGACGTAAGTAAAAAACTGGAAATTATTTTATTTTACAATGATACAAAATATGGGGTAGATAATGCAGACAAACTTTGCGCCACATATAATGTTGCGAGATCAACATGAAGATGGCGAATGGTCATATTTTATCAACTAATGAATATAGCCGGCATAAACTCTCGCGTTATATATTTAGGAAATAAAAAACGCGTTTACCAGTAGACGGAACTATTTCAAGAACTTATCTCCAGATTTTGTACAAGACCAGCTAAAAAGAAGGTCACAGCTAACAATTCATCCAACGGAAATAAAAAATATGCAAATAAAAGTATAAACCAGCTGCTGAAGCACAACCGGAAGTTGAAACCTTAGAGATTGGAGCAAAGAAGAAAAGATGTCATCCCTGTTATCAAGAAACAAAGATCCCTTCTATAAGCGTTTATTTTTGTGAAAAATATGGGATTACATTGTGTCTAAGGAAACACACAAAAATGATATGTCAAAATTGTTTTGTTGTAGAACGTGATAGAACGTTATTTTCTTTTGCTTGAACCAGAAAACCCTAGTGCAAGGGTTTTCTGGTCTGAACCAGAGCTTGAACCAGTTTCTAGAAACAATATCTCATTAAATATTTTAGTTCATAAAATTTAGAGAAAATGAAAGATCTATTTTATGGCTGACTAAAGGCGTACTAAAGTAAACCATAAAATTCTTTAAAAAGAATATGTATAAAAAAATAATTTATTGAGCCCGTCATCTTCGAAAATAGTGTGCAACATAGAATGTTTTCACTGTGTAATCCTTGTAAGAGTAAGATATTTTTTTGTTTGCTTAAACTTTCTCATAGCGCACATTTCTATAGAAGCTTCTGGATTTGGTGGATTAATCTGAAAAATGTTACACGTGAAGAGTTAGACTTTGAGAGAAGTTTTCTCGCTTGATTCGCTTATGAATGGGCGATATTCTTTATGGTTTATTGGCATGACGTTTGTGAATCGGTCTGTGAGAACTTAGTATCAACTCCGTTGATTTGTAAAAGCTTTTTCAGAAAACATCATATAATTTTCAGAAAAACCTTTCACATTATACTATATATTTATAGAATGATTTTAACTATTTAAATTGGTTAAAGTTACTTTTTTTGTTTAACGACATTTTCATATAATTTAATTTAATTTTAAATATTTTCTACACATACCCTATGCTTCTTTTTGCTGAATAAATAATTCTTCTATAATTGAAGTAAGTATCAATAGGATTGCAAACAGAATGTTGTTATTCAAAGCTATATGTAGTTAACGAAACAAGTTTTTATTCCGTACAAATGTCAACATTTACTTTAGATTTTCAGAGCTTTCTGAACGTAGGTAATATGATATATTAAAGTATCATCGTACTTTCAGAATAGATCGGTTCCGAATAAATGAGTAAATATAAAACGAAACCTGTATGAGCCTATAGATTTATTACAGCCGTTAACTTAAGTAACATTTTATTTCTATCTGTGGCCCACATAGTTCATAAATATAAACTATTATATTTTTGATTCTGATAGTGTAAATAGTGTTAGTCTATAATTTTCTGTAGTATATACTAGTAAATAGTACATAGTACAAATAGAATATAATAGTATTGAATAAGTGTGAGCGCTGTAAATGCTGTTTTCGCCTTGTTGGCTCGATGATAGGAGTTTGAAAATTCTTTTTCCGTATCTAGCTACACTAAATACAATTTTTAGGAAAGCGTATGTTATTTACTAGAAACACACTGCTTCACATCTAAATAATAAACCTCGTTTTTATTAGAATTAATCAGTCTAATCGATAAATTGTATAAAACGATTGGCCAACAGTCGAGGTCAGAAAGTTTGACTAATAATGCATGTTGTGACTTATCAACAAATAACAACAAAGAACTTGAATAAAATAAAACGTTAACTACATCAGTAGAAAAGTCATTACCTTACGTTACATCAAACAAACACAGTTAATATGAAACCTATAACAGGTACAAATTCAAGTGAAAATGCGATAAAAACAATTACAAAAATGGATTTTCTTCATGTGTGTCTATTGTCAGCAGAGACAAGAAGTAAAAAACGAAAAGACTATTTAAGAAATACAGCTTCAAATATTCCTTTAAAGTATCTTTCCCCATAGAAGATGTGAAAAGAGTCTATGATCCTGAGATTTGGGCCTGTGGAGCAGCAGTTTGAAGATTCACATATCTAAAGGGCAATAAGGAATCACAAGGAAATTTTTAATGTCTTCCGACTTATCAACAAGTATTGAGTTGTGTTTTTGTTTTCGTGCAGTCCATATAAATGTTCAGTGCCTGTTAAACAAGATATATGAAACAGAAATCTATTTAGCTGAAGTACAACCGAGTGAATTCTGAGTTAGTGAACACTGGATGTGTGACGAGCAATTAAAAAATTGCACAATTCATAATTATGTAAATGTTTCTAGTTTCTGTAGAAAGGAATTTCGTCAGGGAGTTCTGCAATATTTGTGGAAAAATCATTAGGCGGCGGCTACATTGAATGCAAGTTTGTACGAAAAACCAATCGTACATGTTCGTAAGAATACGTACGAAAGCATCAGAACGCAATAAACGCGTACATGTTTATGTGCACGGTTACATTCCTTACAAATATTTTTTACGAATTCGTACGATATTCTGATGCGACCCACATAAATTCTTTTTTCCGCGATAATTCGTACGAAATGTCAATTATATTGTTAATAGTTTTGTGGTGTTCTGCTGAATATAGTTACAGAATATACACTGAAAAATTAATAATACTGATCCAAGAAAGGCAATCTTTATGGGACCAAAAAGTAAACAATACAACAACCTATATTTGAATAAAAAACCTGTGGAAGGAAATATGGGCGAAGAAGAATGAAGCAGGTAATTTTTTAATTTATTATTACTGTTTTGAAATTTGACCTATGAATGACTAAATATATATGATCAGATAATATTTCGTCTATTTATTCACAAATTAAAATATTGTACAAATTTGTTTCAAATTTCGTAAGCTCTATCAGTAGTTCTGTTGAAACACTCTTGTCCATTTCTTCGGGTTTGATTTCCCGAGGTTTTGAATAAATTGCACGTCATCTGGACCGCCCTCCAAGTTAATAATTATATTATGTAATAAACAAATACATTTGACAATGACATCCACTTTGTCAGGATCAATCTCAATTTCCGATTTTAAAATTCTCCATTTTGAGGGCATGATGCCAAAAGAACATTCAACTAGACGTCTTGCTCTGGAAAGACGAGTATTGAAAATTTCTTGGTGGAGTTTGTTCTGGAAATGGTCTCATCAAATAAAATAGCATTTACAAATAAGCGATGAAAATTCTAACATCGCTTTGTTTTCCTAGCTTCCAACCTTAACACTACTGAATTTGTAATTTACGTCTACCAAACCGTGTAGCACTATAGAAAAATATTTCTTATAATTGAAATACATAGCTCCAAAATGTGGAGCACATTTAATTCTAATTTGTTTGCCATCAATGGCTCCGACACAGTTAGGAAATTTCCATTTGTTGTAAAACTAATTTTCAATAGCAGAAAACTATTTGTTCTGTAGGAAATGGCATATGTTGTTCATATAATGTTTACCATATAGCTTAACAGGTTTCATAGACAATTTTTCTGATTGTCGTGTGAGACATTCGCTAGGAACTAAAAAAGAAAATCCAAGCCTAAATGATAACGCAAAACGTGTAGCAACAGATGAACATATTACTCAGATGAACAAATGCTATTAAAAATAAAGGAAATTGCAACAATATCCAAAAGTAATAAAGCTATCAAAACAATATGTTCTGATTTCATGCAAAATCTACCACTTCCGCAAATACGTGTCCAGCACACATTTTATCTTCGTCAACTCTGGATTAATGTAATTGGTACTCATGATATAACTACGGGTCAAGTAGAAACAATATTAAACCAAGAAGGCGAAGCTAAAAAAGGTGCAAATGAAGTATGTTCAACATTGCTAAAATAAAAGAACTGCGTTTATTGTGATTGGTGCGTAGGGTAAAACAAAAATCACAGTATGATAAGACTTTTACTAATTTTAACAGGATTGAAACGATTTGAAAAAATATACCAATATTACCCAGAACGCGGTCATTCATATCTACCGTGTGATAGAGAGTTTGGCCTTATTAAAAAAATTAAATGTGGAGATAGAGTTTACATTCCTAATGAATATCATGCAATGATTTTGTCTGCTAGAAATGATCCGTTCAATCTAATAGCACATAAATCTGAAGATGTTTTGAATATTGATGGATGGTGGCCTAAATTTTATAAAAAGACTTGTGTTCCTCTAGAGAAACTACGGCCTAGTCTAGAGAGACATCCATCTGATTCATTAATCAGTTCCAAGTAACAAGATGTATAAATCTGATTCTAAAAAGTTGGGCATTATTGAAGCACGCGAACGTATAGATGGTATATTGGCGCAAACATACAAATTACTAAAAGTAAGTAATATACAAGAATTGCCTTAAGAACAAGCTTATGATGAAAAAATACCGATTAACTATAAAAAAATTTAGATATTGGGAGATTACTACCTCATATTCCAGAAGTACAGAAACTTTTTTATGAAAAACTTCTCTCCTGGAAAACTACTGCAGAAGATGAAGAAAATTAATTTATATTAAAACAAATCCCTCATTTCTTTGTTACTTCAAAATAAATAAAAGATAATTTAACTTTCATGTATTAATTTTATTTAGACTAAATTTACTTTATAATATTATTGTTTTATTTTTCATTAAAAAAAATCTGATTAAACTTAATTTTGCAAACACCCTAAGTAAGTGCAGCAACTTTATTTAAATATTTCTACTAGAATACAAACAGTACAGCGATAAATTTTGTTATATATATATAACTGCAAGAATAATATAAAAAGAACGTATATTCCACTTTTTAAAATAAATGATATAAAAATAAAATACATGTTTAATATATAACATTTTTTTAGATGTTCTCTAAAACAGAGTTTTTGGAATTAACATGTTTTCAAAATCACCTATTCAATTATATGTTAAGTTTCAATTTTATTCAAAAGTAGCTTACCCGTCGCGCGTTGCTGCATATAAACTGAAATATGCAAGTGTACAAATAATAAAAGAAAAATTATATATTTTTCTTTATGTAGTAGTTTTTTCTTATTATTATTGATTGTTTGACATAAAGCTGAGTGATCTGAGGTTTGAAAGATTCTTAATTCTATTTATTAATTGTCTACATTTCAAAATGTGATTGCCTTGGTTCTCACGAATCATCAATCGATATGAATA
>WYDF02323675.1:0-14294 GCA_009867245.2 Adranes taylori
GACAGGAAATTGCCGAGTTTGTATTCATGCTCATTTTTGATACTTAAAATAACATGTCAAATAAGTTAGTTTAACAATCGCCAATTGCAACAAATTGCCGGTGAACGATTGATGCTATAATGATTTAGTATTATTATGTGATGCGTGAGGGTAGGAGGTGTTCTGTCACATTTATTTTGAACTGTAGTGGTGCTCAAGTAAATAAAGAACCGATTTTGCTGACTCATTGTCTCATTCTTACCATAAGTATTTTAACGGAAAAACATTATCTTTCAATTTTGATCTATTAGTTAACTTCTAAGGATATTTAATAATCGAGCAAAATTCCTTATGTTATTTACTTGAAAATATAATCGTGTTTATGTTATCGTGTTTTATTATTTTGTTAATAACGCTACCCCCTTATAAATTATTGAATATAAATTAATAAATATATTTTTATAGCGAGTATACTAATTATTAAAAGTTATACCACGACCCCGCTTTATATTGGCATGGTGGGTTGGTACTGTTAATTGAATTTATTCTCAAGGTTTTCTGCTCAACAATATCTTTGGGCCCAAGTCTTTATAACAAGATAATATTTTTAAGCTTCACATCATAGTAATCTAGTCAAAATGTTTTAGGCAGTGGAGTGTGTAGATATTGTCCGCTACGACCGACCATATGGTAGGCATCTTAAACAAGGTATTACAAATGCTAAAAATGCAAGGTATCTTGGTATTATCTTTGATAGTACGCCCGACATCTTACACATAGATCATCTGAGTGCATTTGATACGTTCACACAGGTAACAAAATAAAAGTGTTACTCCTAGGGGTTTTTCAGCTAACTGAAAACATAACATCGTTCATATAACGGAAGATATTGTAAAGATTCTTGTATGGGATTTTCTAGGTATAACTATATGTCGGGATAAGGATACGACAATACTTCTACAATGCCCGGAGTTCATTCAGGAGTTCAAACAAGGATTTGTGAATTTAATTCTCAAGCATTGTTTGTACCCTCTACAAATCATTCTCTCAATCCATGTGGAGCACTCTATTGCAACAGTTCCGTTATGTGTGAAATTGAAAGTTTTTACCTGTTTTTCTCAGATCCTATTCACCGAAGGACGATGTTCCAACAATTGTTGAAGTTACAGTTAAGCAACTTTCAGAAACAAGATCAGAGTGCTCAATACGAAACTGTTGAGACTGTGTTTAATAAGATTGCTTTAATAAAATTATCGATGCCATTGAGGAACTGTGTGATGCTTTGAAAACAATTGAAACTAGAGGAACAGTTTAAAGTTGCTTGCCTCCAATCTGTTGTTAATCATTTTTGTGCTTTTTGTGTTAAGGGATTAATGTCTTAGAAGAAGTCAAGCACGTCCAAAAGTATTTGCAGCTTCTTGAAATAAGCTTCGAGAAGTCTGTTATCAAGATGACAGACAAGAAGTATAAAGGTATTTTTAAAAGACAAAAAAATAACCTTGTGAAGGAAGCTCTGCAATTTGCAAAAAACACATGTGACGCCAGGTACTCCTGTAGTAAAAATAAGAACTGTCAGGAGGAAAAAAATTATGCCCGGACAGAAGGCTGCAGACCAGCCGCTTATCTTGGATCAAGAACTGAAAAAGTCAATGTTAAAGTATATTGACAGTTGTTTTAACAAGAAAGCGATACACGTTGTGATGGTATGGAATGTATATTAGATCGGTTGGCAGTTTTAGGGTCTAGCAATCTAATTCAAACCTTGGAAAGTGATCTTCTCAAGTTTGTACAATGTTTGAAAATTACGATGACTTTTTGCAGATTGTAACTTTACAGAAATTCCATGCCTAAGAGGATTTCTAAAAGTCGCCGAATTTTCAAAAGAAAAGTGTCTTTCCTAGACTTCCTTAAGATTCTTAAAGTTTCTGCTTGAATATGAACTTTTCTGTTCCTAATCTCACTTTAGCATTAAGATTTTCTTAACTTGATGAATTAACTAATTGAATAAAAAAATTGCTTTCTCAAAAATATTCTCTGTGCATTTTACCCGCACCGAGTAGCACCTGACTTTGCTATACCACTGGAGATATGAAATTCTTCTTAGAGAAAATGCTAGAACTTCAGCGGAAAACAACTGAGAGGATCAAAAAAGGTCGCTGCGGAATGTGAAGATGTTTAAAAATATGAGAACCACAAGAAAATGTATTCTATGCAAAAATTTTATATGCAAAGATCATTCTTCGGAGAAAGTGACATGAGTGTATTGCATCTTTTAAGATGAACTGATATAAATTAGTGTATATTTTGCTTTTTATTAAGTTAAATAGTCACGACAAAAGAATTTCGTGCCACTTATTTTTCCTTATATCACTATTATCATCATAAAAGTAACTGAAGCATGTAATATTTCAATGATGTGCAAAGTCCATTCATGCGTGTCACGCGTGTTAATAAATAATGTACAGTCGTAATTAAATATAAATCAGCAAATATAATATAAACCCAAAAAATACTGATGTAGCTAACAGCATGAAAAATATTAACTAGAAAAACTTTTTAACGGAATTTAACACAACACGTAGTGTATAACTAAATTTCCGCAGAGCTAAATGTAATTATTAGTTACGTAAATGACACTTAAACCAAAAGGTAGTAACCGAGAGTAGATTTAAGTAAAATGTATATTTACAGAACCCTTAACCCAGGATGTAATTTAAGGGACGAGTGAGCAAATGAGAGTGTAACGTGTAATAACGTATTTTGTTCTTAAAAATAGCACAGTTTTATTTATAAGAAGTTTTAAACGTTACAAAAGAAGTTTATAATTTGTTGCTCCATAATTCCTAAAAATATTAAATTGCACTTTATAATAAATGAGATATGAAAACTAATTACATCTCAGTTATATTTATATTTGCCCAAAACAAATGCTATTAATTTAATGTTGGTTTATTTAACCATTCAAAGTATTTTTCCGAGATGCTTCAGATGTTACATGTTTTGTCTACTTAGAATAAGGTGCTTGAGATATGTAATGGTTGGTTTACACACTGTGATAACGAAAGCTAACCTATGACACGCGTGTCAGACGTGACACACAAAGCTATTTCTGATGATTCGCGCGCACGGGCTATCAAATAAAACAGCCGAGGACACAGTATTCCATATCTAAAACAATTTTATTCCAAAAATATTAAATTCTACCAATCCGGATTTCGAACCTCACGGCTTCCTCATTGAAGCTTGATTAATTTTAAAAAGTTCTAATTATATAAATATATTATATGTAAGATTAATTTAAAAGAATTAAAATCTATTGTAAAAGTTATCTTATATGATATGAAGTTACATATTACAATTTAATCCGGATTTGACTGTTCCTGTGGAAAGGATTTTCATTCAGAAATGAGTTTAAAACAGCATTATAGACGATCTTGTAGGGGAGAAACATCTCAGAATAGTGAGCACAAACGCCATTTGTGTGATGTAAATGCATTCATCACCTTCAGTGAATTGAAACAACATATTAGGTTAAGGCATTCGATTAAATATAATAAACTATTAGAAAATTCGTTAACCAGTATTTAAATGAAACGCTTCATAGTAGACCGATGTATGAAATTAAATATAGACGGCGAGATTAACATTACAAACAACATTGGTCGTCGATATGAAAACCGAGCCTGAGGAGAATGGTGAGCGAGTTTTGCCTGTCCCCATTAATTCACCTCAGACGTCGCAGCAGCTTCGTACACTTAATACACCTTCTAATTCTCTACTTGATATAACTAGCGATGATGGTGAAACTAGTACAAACTCCAGGAGGTCTAGAAATTGTGGGAGATCGTTCGAACAATAAGACACTGCCACATTGTATACGACATGGAGTTGGGGAGGATGGCCCAACCAGAAGATCAGGTTGGTCTATTCTTAAAAGAGCTACAACTAAGATCATTAGATCACCAAAATGAAAGCTTTTTAAGGCAAATTCTATCTGGAAATTACACAATTTCTGAAATTGACCAATGGTGTGAAAACTTTATAACGACCATCCCGAGATGATGATGAAAAATAATGATGGAAATTTTCGAGCTCTTTTACGTTGCCATGGAAATGTTAATCAAACATTACACAAACATTTAGCAGAATCAGCTAAAAATACCATATGTAACGTATAAACTGAAATCATAAATGTCTTCTCAGAGCTAATTCAGTCGAAACTCTTGATATTTCTCAACTATAGATATTTCTCAAGGCAATATTAACTATGTGTGCTGTAAATTACGAACAACGATGCAGATAATGGCAATTTAATATTGAAAGGATTTGTTGTCTTTTGTATCAGTGTCGAAGCTAACTGGAGCGCCATTGGCACGTGAAATGAAAGCGGTATTACTAAAATTAGGAATTGATATGCAGTTTCTACGGGGATGAGGCCATGATGCCGGTGCAGCAATGCGTGTACAATTGTGGAGTCCAATCAATTATAAATCAAACATATCCACAGGCTTTCTGCACGCATTGTTTAGTACACAGCCTAAATCTTTGTTTTAAAGACTCACCCGATGTTCCTTTTATTCGGAGTACTTTCGGAATTATATTAGAAATATACGTATGTTTTCAAATGTGGGGAATGAGAACATGCAAATTGAGAAAAGCGATAAAGGAAGAAATGCCTAATGCCTAAATTTCTAAACTAAAGTCACTATTTGAGATGGTTGGGTTTTACGCCACGAGGCATTGACACTTTTTAAAGGACACATGATGCCTATAATAATACTGCTCGAAACTACTAAATCAAACGTTTGAGATGAATAATCAGATAACGTCTAGTTTTATACTCAACAATGTGTATAATTTCAAATTTATCGTTGCCATGTTAAGGTTGCGAATTTATGCGCCTGTTTCTTAAAAAGCACAAAAGTTCAAAACTAATAAAGATAACTCAAAACTTTGTTTTGATTTGTATTAAGAACACATTGGAGAATGTTGGGATAGATTAGTGTTGTGATCCAAATATTAAAAAAAAAATTATTTTCAATGTTCTAATCAAAATATTTCAAAACGATTCTATCAGCTTATGGAAAGTCTCTTCTCATTTTGATATTCCAAATTTCAAATTTTTATCTTGATTAGTCTTTGGATTTTTGCTTCTTAAAATTCCAAGGCCGTCGCGGGGGTGAAGTGGAAGAGAGAAGATGGTTTGGTAAAAATCCATACTAGTTTTAGTTCAGACATATTTTAACAGATGGCAGCAAAAGATATCGTATTTCTGTCTCTTTCTAGGCCTTATGTATTTAATTCTGTAAGGCGTGGGCCCACACTAAGTTTGTTTCTTCTGCCGAAAATTGAAACAAAGAATGTATGGCACGAATTTTAGCCTTATTTAGTAAAAGGGAACGATATTTTAATTATTTTAGGGGGTGTGTCAATCAATATTTCATATATTGGAGGTTAGAAGTTGCAGTATATATCACATAAAGCAAAAGTTGATTTATTTAGCGTTCATCAGCATAAGTTATTTCGCATAAGTTACGACGGCTGTAGTAATTTAACATTCTATTAGATCAACTTACAACGTTAGTTTAAAACTTGCAGTGAGGCTTATCACGCTTTTGCATTTAATACCCTACAATAAATAATTAAATATGTATTATACACAGAGTCTACTGTTGCTGTAATCGGTTGCTGTTTTTAATATTTAAAGAGAATCGAGAAGGTTGTCTAAGTTTATTTGCAATGAAAGAAGAAGTGCATTGCAGGTGGATAGTAGAATAAGATTTTATTTACTTGAGTGATAGATTTACGTGTGCAAGAAATAACTATTACATTTTAGCAAACAGAACACAAATAGAATCGATTACGGCTTAAGTTAATGCCAAAGGACTCATTTATATACCTGATTTTTAATTGATTCCTAACTGCACGTTGAACCCTTATAATCGGATTAAAGTGGAATCAGGTATACTATTTCTTTTGGGTCATCTGACATGACCTTAAGCCTCGATTAGTTCTACTTGCTAACCACATGTTTCATGCATTAAATAAAACGTTACATAAATAATAAGGGCTTAGTCTATTTTCTAATAGAGTGCGGAATCGTAGCTGTCGTAAACCGTAAATTGGGTTGAAACTTCAATAAGTATTGAATTCTTTTGTGCCATGGAACAAGTGCACAACATATTGCAATTTTGCGAGACATGAGGAATAAATCCGAAACGACTTTTCAGAAACTAATATATTCTGAAGCATTATCAATCTCAAAATTACTGAACATAGAACCAGTTACTCCTCATATTTGTGGAAGGTTGGCCCATAGGTCGAATGCGCCTGCTAGTAATCCTGAGGATTATTTCAGAATTTCGATTTTTAATCGATATTTCGAGTTGCCTCATTTACTGTCAAATTCAAAGCGAGTGAAGATACCATCATGTTGTTGTAATGCATGATACCACATTACCAGTACAAAACAACAATAACAGCTTCTATAGAAATATGCAGATTCAAACGTTAATTAATTTTACCAAGAAGATGTAGACTCTGCAAAAGAAAAGAAAATGTTCAAAACAAAAACAAAAATACTCTGGATACGTTACGCGCTTGTGACAGGAATATATTTCCTAATGTGTACTGTATATGTAGAAATCTCATTTTCCACTCTGCGCAGGATTAAGACTTATTTAAGAAATACCATCAGCGAAGTGCGTTTGGTTGGCCCTGCTATAATGGAAATTCATCGCGAAATGCTATTAAAATGAGCGATGAAGAAGTTATGGATAAGTAATCCGAAAAAAAAAAAGATTTAGAAAAATCTAAATATGAACTGCTACGGCAATTTAAAAACTAAATTTTTGTTTCTTTTTTAATGTAATACCATTTTTATCTTTCATATACCATATACGTACGAAATATACGTACGAAGTACGTATATGGTATAAGAAAGATATAGGATTCATGTTTTGAGAATGTTTTCTATTTCACCTTCGTAAGTGTCTTGTATTCAAATCACTCTAAACTGTTAATACGTTATTCGAAAAGGGAGTCATATGGAACAATTTACCGCAAAAAAATATTCCAACATTTTTTTCTAGGTGAGCAATTTAAAAGAAAAGCATATTTTTCACTATCTATGGGTGCGTACGGATGGATGTTCAAGAATTACTCCTAACATATTGGACCGATTTTAATGAGATTTGGTATGCAGGTGCACACGAGTATTCCACAAAACCAAAAGCAAATTTTTATTTTTTTTATAAATTCAGTATGGCGGAAATGCGTCATTATCTTTTCAGGAAAAAATCAGTTTTCAAACTAAAAGGCTGATATTATACAATGCCTCGTATTATGCATCAAATAAAAAAGTCCGATGTCTCTGTTTTGTCCGATATTGCCCCGTTCAAAGTTTGAACATATTTTTCAATATATCTCAGAAACTATAAAAGCTAGGACATTCAAATAGACTTTGTTTCATTGTCTACCTAAAGCTCCTTCGATTTTATTTGAAATATTTTTTTCTAAAGTCTTACTTTAACATATATACAAGGTGTTACCTTCTTTGAAAAGTTTGCTGGCCATTTTCTAGAAAACTTATCCGGTAATTTTTTTAAATTTCTTGTATCGAAAGCTCCTTTTGTAGTTAAGGGATTAAGCTAGTTTAAAATAATCGCACCCGTAATCTTTACGAGTAATTTGTACTAATTTGTCGTGGAAAAAAAAATTCTGCTCTAAATATCTCAGTTCCTATGAAAGTTGAAAAAATGAAACGTGGGGAACTTATGTAAGCCTAAGGTTGCTCAATTTTTCCGATATCAACTATTCAATATATTGAACCCATTTTGAGCAATAAATTTTTTTTTGAAATATTTTTAGTAACACCCTGTATATTCTTACATATTTTAATAGCCCTTATCCTTCTCTTTAAAAGGATATCACACACGATGGCAGGAACTCTAAGAATACCAAACATATAGCCCTGAATACCAAACATATAGCCCTGAGTCGCCATGATAACCGACACTCAACAGTCATATATACATATATGGCCTAAATAATAGCACATTATATGCAAGAAAGTTACAAGTTACAAGAAAAAATATTTTACGTCGTTTGAGACCTATAACACATAGATGCTTTTGTAATTGAATAAAAGTTGAAATCAGTGGTGGTGCACATTTTAATTTTGGGAGGGGTTTAAACTGATCATTTTATTAAGAAATTCAGTTTTAAAACTTAAAGACTGAAATTTCGCTCGCATATAGTATCTTATACTATCCGTCGAATGAAATTAGTGCCATGCCAGAAACTGGAGTAGAACGCGACTTGCCATGTTTAATATTTTACAAACTTTTCGTTCTATCTTAAGAACAATAAAAGATAAGACACTTGAATAAACTTTATTAAATAGGCTACCAAAAGCTCGTTCAATTTTATATGAAACATTTTTTTTTAAATTACAATGTAACATATTAACAGGGTGTTTTTTGTTTTGTAAACTTTGTGATCCATTTACTCGAAATCGGCTATTATACTATATTAAATATCTCGGTTCCTAATAAAGTTAAAAAAATAAAGCTTCGGGAACATGTGTAAGACCCAGGGACCTCAATTTTATGCAAAGCGGATGTGGGGAAAATGTTACACAAAAGTGGCAGCGCGGAAAAGTAAGTCGAAAACAGCAAGAAGCCGCGCCAAAGCGGACAGCAAAGCTGTTCCCGTAGAATGCAAATGTGCGGACCAGGGAATTATTGGATTGGTCAATTCGTTCATAGACGAATATTCACAAGCCGAAACGGGACTTAAGGGCGGTCGTAGGCCGTGGCAAATAGGACAGCGGAGCCGTAGGCACATACTTGGAGAAAGTGTTTCAGGAGCGGCTGTAGGCCGCGGCAAAGCGGAGAGCTAATGTTGTTTGGTGTACCCTAAACAACTATTGTGCTAATTGAATTTAATAGTCGAGTTATAAGGTGACAGTCAAAATTAAGGGGTATAACTTTTGTTTTATGCAAGATATAATAAAACGTAGAACTTCCAGTAAATTAAAGTTGGGGTGGCGATCACGTCTACGAATTTTTAGTATAACATAAAAATTTAAAAAAAAATAAACTTCTAGTTTTTGTAAGATTAACAGTGAATATGATTACAGAACGAAATTTTGTTAAACAATAGAAGCAAAACAGAACTTGAATGGTATGTAATGGCTCCATAATATTCACTGATATCATATGGTTCTATGTCGCGCAGTAGCTCAAATAGGTCACAATTACCTCGGTGCGTTTTGGATGTACTTAAGGAATGTATTGAATAATTTAATGCAGCTATAGAGAACGTTTCCCATAGTGTATTAGCTATTTATGGGATATTTATAGACATGATTGATTGTGTCATAATTTTTTGGCATTTCATATACATCGAATAAATCATGGTGTTACGACATAAATGTTATACATTCAAATGCATATATCGCAGCTAGCCTTAACTGATTCTTACATTTGAACATGTGACTCTGGTCTAATGTTTTATTTAGCACCTTTATAGGTCTCTTTTCGACAGTAAATATTTTAGTAACTTCAACACTGGAACCCCAAAATATTATACCGTATCTGAGTAAGGAATATATGTTAGAGTAATAGACAAATGTACCGATAGAAATATTTATATGTTTGTAGATTTATTCGTTTTTTATATTCATTTAAATATTTATTCGTTTTTGTATATCGATTATGTTTTTTCTTGCATAGTAGCGATACTTCTTCGCCACTTTATTATGGATATACTCGTACTGATTTTTAAATATTAGTTGATTGCCTATTAAAATTCCATGTTTTAATAAATTCCATAGTTGACATTTTATTTCATTTAAGATACATATACAATCTCTGTTTTATCGGTAGTAACTTTACCACCGGTCTTAACCTACTTTTGGGAGACAAACAATGCCTTTGTTTTGTTTGTAGTAACTGTCAGTTTATTGACTTTTATACAATCAGGTTAGTGACTTTTATACAATCAGAGTCCATCTCTTTATTTAAGTTTTCTACCATCTTTTCTATATCGCCTCCCTGGATATATTTCAATGAATCGTCGGCATATAATTTTATTTTGCACGTATTTAGTATTCCTGGTGGATCGTTTATATAAGTATAAGGAGCAAAGACCGTTTTGGCTGCCTTGGGGACAAGCCGTTCATTGAGACAAATTGTTTCCGATTATTTAGATAATCTGTCAACCAATAGATTATTTTGTCATGAGCTTTTAGGCCTTGCAGTTTTACAATAAAACGTTTTCAATCGACAACTTCAAATGTTCTCTTGAAATCTATAAAACCCGTTAGAATTGATGAGTTTTCATATAGTGTTAACTTCCAGTCCTCAAAGACCATTTGTATTGCCGTTTCAGTCGAATATTTTTCACTAAAACCTGATTGCCACATGCTTAATATATCATTTTCATTAATATAGTTAATTATTGCTTTATCGTAAATTGATTCAATTATTTTGTCAGTAACTGACAATAATTGATTGGCTTAAATGTGTAAATGTCTCTCGATTGCGGTCTTTTCGCAATTAAATATAAACAATATTTAATTATCTATAGATCTTGACATAAATAAAATTTAAAAATATATATTTTTTATATGTAAAATGCCTACAATATTGTGGACACATAAGTAGTAATAGTATCACCTCAAAATCATAAAAATAAGTAATCGCTACTAGAAACATGAGTACTAAAAAATTAATTCCTTATAATTAATATTAAGAAGCTAATTATAGTTATAATAAACATAACAATGCGCACAATAAAATACTTATACATAAACGTCTAGCTTTGTCCGTCTGTCTGTCCGTCCGTAGGTCTGGAACGCTTTTGACCTACTTATATAAAAAAGAGAATTTATTATTTTTATTTATGTTCATTGTGATTTTTCTTGTGCCATTTAATATATGAAATTAAATGTCAAATTTTGTAATTACATTTAAATAAAATATGACCTGGTAATGGATAGTCGGTTTACGACAGGTTATCATCTAGTATAATATAACGCGCTAATAGTTGGGTACTGTTTAACAAAAGCGGCTCAACCCACAGTCACTCCGTTTCAAAAAAATGGTTGGCTTGTGTTCACAACAGAACATTTTCGTTCATCAATAATATCATTAACACTATAGGAAGTGTTTTTGCTTTAATTGGATATGATTATTATATAAGCACTTAAATATTAAACCCCCATAACAGGATAATTTAATATCAAATTTATTTAACAAAATACCTATTGCAAAACAACTTGCACTTTGTTTTTTGGTTTACATGAAATGACTCAACTCACAAATTGTGCATGTTGATTCTCTTTACGAAGTGTTAGCGCCGAAAACATTGTGTTAAAGAAAGAGGTTACCGTAACTTGATTGGTTATAGAAAAATAACAGGGTTGGGTCATTTTATTTTCACGTTATAACCACTTAATTACGTATTGAAAAATATTATCTTTACGTTTTCCAAAACCAGACTGTGAAAGGAAAATGAAACGTTTTAATTCCTTATTGAAAATTAAGAAAATTTGACGGTGAAGTGAAAAATTTATTTTACCGTAAAATGATATTTATATATACTGATAAAATGTATCTTAATATTTTAACACAAAATTTATATTCATAAAAATTAATTATTCCTCGAAGAAGATATATAGTAGAAATATTTGAGTTAATAAGCAGCTATTAAAAATATATTAAATATGATTACAAAAAAGAAAAGTAAAGACAGTACAAATAATATTGTTTATTTCTTACGTTATAACGCTCTTTTAGGTGTTAAAGATGATCGCGTCGATGAGCTATATATGTCGCAGCGGATCGTGGGTCTTTGGGAACCGTTCGAGTTATTCCTCTGATGTTTTTTCGGGTTCCATCCACCCAATATTACTCTTCCAAATTGAGTGAAAGGAAAAATATATTTGTGGTGAAGGGCCGATTCAAATTAAACTTATTGCTTTGTGGGAAAACAATTTAGTAAGAGATTAAATAAATATATGCAATATATAACAATGTTCAATAAAATTCTGACCGGACATTATGATTTAGCATAAAAATGTTTTACATCTATAACATGCAATTACATAGATCAAATAAACTAAGAGAGCCCAATAAATTTGTTATCTAATTTAGGTGGCAGCACCATGAAAAAGTCTGTAAGTATACTTCACTAAAATGTTTACGGATGCATAACATAGTCTTATAGTTAAGCGAAGCCAAACTATAAAACAAGTATTTCTAAAATATATTTAAAATTTTATTCAGTAATATTTTCGATAATATTGAAAACCAGTATTATAATCTTAACAATTTTTCAAATATTTCTTTCACAATAATACCATGACTTAGAAAGTCTATTTTTACATCAATAATGCAAAAAATGTTTAATAAAAGCGTCCGATTCGGTGGACATAATTGTTTGGTTCCCAGAAATAAATTCAATATCAAACATAAAAAGACGAAGCTTTTGTTAACCAACACTCAGTACAAAAGTACTTTTACATAAATTGGATATTCGTACAATCAAAAAACACGTATGAAATCCTAACTCCCCAAACAAAGATTTTCCCCAATTTATAAAATATCTCTTAAACAATAACTAACTCTGACTTATTATAAATCCCCTGAGATATATACTCCTAATATAACAACTGTATCTCAACATATACAATATAGATTGTTAGGAATACAGCCCTATAAATCCCCCAAGCAAGTTTGGCCTTTTGACGTCAATCCGAAAATTATACCCAATAATCTGGTGTAACTAATCTTAAAATTAAAAGGAAATCTGCTGTGAAGCATTAAAGCAATCCGCGATAAGAGTTTCTAAACTCGAAGACAATATATAAATAAGCTGGAATTAAAGAATGATGCCCACTGATGGTTTACATCACTAGTGATTCAACATTTTCATCATCATGCGAAAGATAATATCTAATATTCAAAAGCTAAAAGAAGTCTATCGTGAGTCGATAGAGAAATCTACGATATGGAGTTTCAAAACTCAGGTGCATTAATTTAACATAACTAGTCAAGAATAAAACGCACTGAAAGTGTACAATACCAGCGTTAATTCCAAAGGATTCAAAGGTTATACATATGAAACTTTAATAAAAAAATATCGATCGTGCCATTATCTGCGACAGCGATCCATTCCAGCGTTCTTCAGCGTTCACACGTTGTTCATCCGGCCTTGTACCAATTCTGGCCAGAACTATCTGCTTCATTCTTTTTGTCTACGGAATCACGCCCAATATGGCTGCATGAACCGCTACCTTGGTCTTACGACTCACAAAATATCAATTGTTCAGTGGAACTTGATGTAGGCAACAGATGCTTAGAAATCTCAAACAGTCATCTTTACGACTCGGTTTCTTTTCTCACGCAAATCGCGCTCAAAATCTCCAACCAATCAGTGACCGGCATCTTTTAAATTATATTATCATTGTCTCTTTTCCTCTATCACAAATTTTTCGACAGCCTTGTCGCGATAGCTGATTTATTTTACTCTTAATATTGCTACGTCATTTACCTAAAACAGAATTGCCAAATTAATATGCGCAAAATCGTATGTGCAGTCTAATTTCTAATTGGCATGTGAACTTGTGGGAATTTCAGATCAAAATTCATTCAAAGAGTTGATTACAGCACATGTTTACAAATTTATAGATGTGTTTTAATTTCAAAATGTATAAGTCGAACCTTGTCCTCGAATTATAATATTTGGTGAGTACCAGTGCATATGCATAACACTATCCATCGCAGAGAAATAGCGTATTGTTAAATAAAGATATAGTTAATTTACTTACGGCGATATCTTAATGAACACAGGTCTAAAATTTATAAACGTCGCGATTATACTCGTTAATGCTTATTGTTTCGGGGCTAATACCTGATTAATAAATTATCGACTTGCAAAAATGCATATAAAGTGAAACAGACCCTATGTATCGTATTTTATATTTAATGATAATGATGCGTATGTTATATGTTTATGTATATAAACACATCAAGAATCAGAAGCAATAGCATAGTGCAATTAGCGCTCGCCAAATAGATCTGTTTTATGGGCAAGTTTATGTTTCATTGCGAAACTATCAACTTCAGCCAGAAAGGCTCATAAAGAGCTTACTAATAATCCATTTTTTATAGGTAAATGCGATAGCAGACACAAGTTACGTCGCAGTTATAAAACATAATTAGAACTTAAATATATGACGACTTTTTGTTTATGCAGAAGAAATATTTTCTTTATTATAATAAATATTTTATTCATAATAAAAATAA
>WYDF02323686.1:0-14293 GCA_009867245.2 Adranes taylori
TATAGATCTAGGTATAAGGCAAATCATAATGCTGCAGCAAAATAAATTCGCTGGGTTCAACTGCACTGATGTTTAGAAGTACACACACCGCGCCCATACATTCTCACGGCAATATCCAAACAGTGCCAAGAAATTGAGATTAAGAACCACTGGGTCGCTGCTGAATCAAAGACCCTGTAAGTGCTTGTTCTGATAAGGTCCGTTGTTAATATCGCTGCTGTACTGTTAAAACTTACCGTATTTTTTTATGAAGGATTTTCCTCTCCACCCTTTCAAATTTCAGTTGACGTAGGAATTGAAGTCATCAGACTGTAGGCAGCGTCGTGTGATAGCTGAATAAAGAAAAATCACAATTTCCATATAAACGTCATGCGATGAGGCACATTTCGATCTCCTTGGCCATGTTAACATACAAAACTGCCTCATTTGGGGACTTGTAAATCTACATGAGTTTATTGAGAGATCGCATGCAGAACGTGTTTCTGTTTGGTGTGTATTTTGAGCCGGACGCATCAATGGCCTGTTCTTATTTTATGAGCAATGATAGAAGGCCAATAAGAGTAAGGAGGGAAAGTTGCGATTAATCAGTTTTTATGGCCACGTTTGCAGAACATGGATATAAGAGACTTTGGGATTCCAGTAAGACGATGCAATAAGACCACATTCTGTGCAACACTGAATTTGCTGGAAATATTATTCCGCGGGCGTTTTCTCTAGTACTTTATACATTGGCTCTTTTATGCTTTGTGTTCCAAAGCAGTTCATTATGAAGTGTGCAATTGTCTCTTCGTGTAATCAATTTAATCTAATTGTCTCATACACAGTTTGTCTTTATACGTTCCCCACCTTTTGTTGCCTCATTCTTTGCATCCACAATATAGTCTGGCTATAAAGCTTTGATTTCCTTTATAGCCTTTATTTACTAGATATCTTGGCCTTCTATTCTCTACTGTAAATTTTCTATAGATTTCAAATGTTTACACCCTTTTCAGTTTCCTAGCTTTTCACTTTCTGGCCATGCTGTTATTATTTCTTGTGTATTTCTTTTTCGTTCGTTCCACAACACCTTCCTTCTATTCATGTCCCATGTAGTCGTTTTATGTTTCATTTGTTCTAATTCAATGAAATGTAATCTCTTATTCATATGTATTTTTCTGGTACTATGTCCTTATTTATTGCCTCTCTCTTCTTCGTTTCAAAGTACTACTTTTGTTTGTCTCTTATATAATTACACAACTTGGTGAGCTTCTGCCTAATTTTAGTTCCCATAATTTATACATACTTGTGTTGCAATATTTCCATTTTGTTGTACTTTTTCATCCTCAAATCTCCACACCATAAATATTATTACAATGTATACACGTGTCAACCTTGCTCCAAATTTTACAACTAATTATTAAAATACCTTTTCATTACAATCTAAGAAATAGCACCTACCATCTTACGTAAATATTATTGTCGGGAAAATGACATCGAAACCCTACATTCTAGACTTAAAGTCATCTCTGAATTTTCTTTTTCCCATTCCCCATAATTGAGTTATCATTGCACATATTTCATGTGCCTAGTGTGCGTATTGTTTTGCTGGAAAGAGTATCCCAATTCCTTTACCTGTTCCTTATATTCCTTTACCTTTCTATATTCGTTCGTTTCCAAAAAAGTCGTTCCTTTTCTCGGCATTGTTTTTTGGGAAAAAGTTCGACTAGTGTATATTTGATAAAGTAGCACTTAAAGAACATCCCGGTATTAGTCCTTTGGAAGTCCAAAAAATTTCCTTATCTTTGCACATTATTAGATTTATCGTTTCCTGGTAAATATTTTCTATCCTTCGTATCAAGCTTTTGCTAATGCTTAGTCCCTTTATTTGTTCCAGTAATGTTTTTTGTTTATTGAAGGCTGCCTTGAAATATACAAACAATGCATATATTTTTCTCTCTTGTCTTTGATATATTTTCAACTAAGTAGTTCAATGTATATATTATATATGTGAAAAACGTCGTAAGCATTATTATGTATCACTTACTTTGTGACTCGACTTTCGGACGTGGATCCATTATCGAACTGACTGTTGTTATGGTCGAGTTGTGTCGTTTGCTCCGCGTGCCTGACTTCTGTCTAAAGTTATATATGCGGCGTTGTCAGATGTACTCTTTCTTTGTGATGGTGACGTTCATTCTTTCCATATAAGATCTTGAGTTTTGTTAGTAGACTGTTAAATTTGCAGTTTATCTGTTCATTTATTAACTTATTGTTTAGTTTATTTTTAAATATTTCGATGTTTTCTTTAATGTCTAAATTTCTACTGCCCATTTTCAAGATCTTCATAGTTTCTTCAATTGGTCCTTGTTGATGATTGTTGTTGAGTAAGTGGTCGGCGTAATGTGAGTGGTAAATGTCCGCTCTTCTTGTCGCATATTGATGCTTTCTGTATCTTGCTTGTATCGTGCTTGAGGGTTCAAAATAGAGCAAATAATTAAGTAAAACGCGAACATCAAAAATGACAGATATCATCAAAAACTTATAAACAACATTAACAATAAACTAAAAAATGAAAATAGCATAATAACAACCGCTGAGAAAACAAAATCACTTGTCGTCATAAATAAACAAGAGTTAATCCAGAAAACAGAACAATTTCTAGAAAATAACAGTTGCATGGAAATACAAAAAGATCCAACTGATAAATACCAAAGACAAATTCATACCAAACCAGCACACGGCACAACTCGACCATAACAATAGTCAGTTCGTTAATGGACCCACGTCCGAAATTCGAGTCACAAAGTGAGTTATATATAATAGTGCTTTTCACATATATAAAATATTTATAAAGGAGCATGTAACAAAGATAATACATAATATATATATATATATATATATATATATATAAACCTTTTCATATATTTGAACAGCTGAATGTTTTATTGTAAAAGTAGTAAACTCATCATTAAATTCTCATTATAAGTATAATGCATGGACTAAACCCGATCTCTTCTGCTTTGTTACCAATTAGTAATATATAACATCAAAAGCGTTCCAGACGGACAAAGCTAGACGTTTATATATAAGTACAATGTTAAAAATATTTTTAATTAATTTAAGTAGTATATAGTAATGTTTATTTTCTTTTCTACAAATTCTTTGAATGTTGAGTGTTGGAATGTCCTTTTAAATAACTTATTTAGTGCTTGATTTTAGTATAATAATTTGAACGCAAAAAAGTACATCTCCGCGAAATGAAATTCAGTAACATTTATAAACGGATTCATATCATAAAGCGAGAAGAGCTGTAATAGCTTCACTCTGCCCGCAAAATGGAAAAGGTGTCCCGAAATATTAAGGATTGATGATCTAAATGTTTTAGCATTATTAAACTTTGTTGTTGTGTGTTTTGGTTCTGGGGGTTCGGTTCGGCGTAGCATTATCTGATCAATTTTCCGTCTCCTGCCGCCATTATACCATCTCATTCGTATACACTTTCTGGCTTCTATGCGATTTTCGCTAAAGGATAAAGCAAGTCAAATCGCTTTTCATCACAATGTTGCCTTTTTTATCCAATATACTGTATATATTAATGTTTTATCTTAGAGTGACTTATTATACACTACATGTGTTGATCACTACATGTTAAATGAAGTGTAGACGGTCTGTTTTGTTATTGAAGTTAGAGGAAATAATAAGTTAGAGGAAGTTAGAGGAAATAAATATTTTCTTAAAAATCAGCAAGCTTCAGCTGTTGGCACCAATATGCACCAATTGGCACCAATATGCAAGATTTTACTGAAACTTTTTACGACCATTTTACGAAGAGATATAATCAAAATTAGGATGAAAGAGGCTAGTTCCTAATATGATTAAAGGAACTACCTCACAACGTTACAATCTTGACCCATCATTAACAATATTAGTGATGGGTGATTAGAGTACATGATGAGTGATTAGAGTACAATTGGTCTGCTTTATAGATCTAATCAAATGTTAAATATTTGTTTTTACAATTTTCTCATACACCATAATATTCATACATTTTGCGCTTGCGTATTTAATGTAGGAGATTTTTGAGAAATCCTTGAAGGTAACAGTCCTTGAAGGTAAAAAAATCAAAGAGTTGGAATACAGTAAGATGTGAAATCTACAATAGAAATCACTTAACATAGTAGTGTAGTCAATTATAAGGGATGTCTGTCGGAAAACGTGAAGACAAGATAAGAGAGAAAAATCTATGCGGGGGGTGTTTAAAAATGCGGACAAAGGGACCTGTTGGAATCACAATCCGATATATGTGGTAAATCTTACAACACGTTACTGCACAAGCCTGACGAACCAGACTGACCAACCAAATCAGCAGTAGCAATCAAACCCAATAAGCTATTAGAAAGGAGGATTGCATGCAGAATGGAAAATCCTAAAGTCTCCTGAAACAATACCATATCTTTTCAACCAGACCATCACCAACAGGGGGTGGGGTTTTAGTGGGTGAAAATCCCACACTGTTGGTTGTACCGGCCATCCTTCGTAATTTATAGATTTCTCCACTTCCACGCAAAACAAAAAAAAAACAAAAAGCAGCACAGCGCACAGAGTGCCAGCTACTCTCGCGGTGGCCTGCGGGAGCAGTTTGGGCACCCAAAGATGGGAAGCATCTGTCATTGAAATCGTAGCCACACAGAACTAGTCAAAGTGACAGCACAAGATGGAACATATCACGGGTTGAGAGCATTAATTAACCAAGGGTTATAAACATCGCTCATAACGGAGGAAGAAGCAAAAGCCTTGGGAATCTCACGGAAGAAACAAATATAAGCCTAAAAGCAGTAGCAGAGGCGACAACAGCAACAGCAAAGGGGAAAATAAAAACAATTTAACAGCCGAGATTCAAGAATGATTTCAGGCTACCAGTAGAATTGTTAGTATTACCAAAGATAACACAAGACTTGCCGCAAGAACTCGTCACAAATGTGAAACTAGAAGAATGGAACAACATAGCGGATGCATGGTTTCAAAGACCAGGCCCGATAGATCTACTACTTGGAGCAAATGAATTAGGAAACTTTTTGCGACCGGGGGTTAGAAAAGCAGAAGGGACAAGAGACGGAGTTCTACTGGATGTTATCAGGGCATATACACAAAAAGAAAACAAATAACTTCCTTGACGGCAATAATCAAAGAAGATAAGCAGTTGGCTAAATTCAAAGAAGTAGAGACAGTCGAGCTCAGTAGAAGATTGACGAAGAAGGATGAAAAATCTGGCGAATTCTACGCAGCAACGACGTGAAGGAATGGAAGAGGCAGAAACCCTATTCGAATCCCAGTCAAAGAAAAAAGGCCAGAAAGCAAATCAATGAAGAACGTATCAATGAGCGACGGTAACAGGTCGATCACCAAAGTTGGAGAGGTGCAGAAGGTGCAGAAGGTGCAGATGAAGAAGCCCGATCACGTGGCCGACAAGTGGAGAACAGGATCGATGTTCAGGATCCTAAGTGGGTCTAATAGAGGGACGAGGGGCCCGCATAATTAATATAAACATAGTAGAAGCATCACCGCCGGCGCAGCCGCGTTGAAAGCTCGGCAATATGTTTACGTAGTCTGGCGACTACAGATTCTTCAAATCTATACCCTCCAAGCCATTGATTACTACTATATTTTATTTGATTTATAAAATTATGTGTCATTGTACTTATATTTTATATAACATATTGCCTATGCTAACAGGGGTATCCCGAGGATGGGAGCCACGGCTGCCATAGTCCTGCATATCTCTAAGCAACATCTATTTATATTTTATTAGCTTTCTAACAGGTGGAATTGTCTGAAGGATGAATACTACGGTGATTATACTCACAGGTAATTCCCCGAAAGCATTTGTTGTATTGTTGGTATGAAGTGTTTATATACAGGGGATATTTGGAGGACGGGAACCGCGTTAGGTTTACCCTATACTCCCAGATATACCCAAATAGAATACAGTAGGACCCGTCCGCCCTCGTCTGGTCCACCATTCCGGTTGATTCGACCGTGCTCGAACCGAAATTGTCCCGATTCGTCGGTGACTCACCACCCGCCATGGCATTGTTGTTTACTTGCTGTTATCGCTTGTCCGCCTTAGTACTCCGTCATCTCTCATATCGTTTCTGGCTTTGTGCGTGTTTTCTGTATTGTGCATACTGTGCAGTTTATAGTGCTTACTGTTCGTTGGTTTTACGAAGAACAGTAAGCACGTCAGCAGTGTTCTTGTGTGTTCGTTACAGTATTTGTTTTACATTGTGTGAACAGTTGTGTGTGTTTTCTCAACATGTTAGGAGTGAAACCTAAACACGTTACTCTTTTATTAAATGAAAAATTCGCAAAACATTTAAAAAGTCTACATTTGAACTACTTGACAACGCATTATGGATGTGTTTCTGTCAAGAAAGAAGGAACGGAACCCCGATATTTTAAAAAGATAGGCTAACCATTGCTCCTTGCAGCAACGCTGATGGTACACACAAGCTTCCTATGTTCGTTATTGGCAAATCTAAGAAGCCTAGGGCAATCAAAAACATAAATTTATCTTCCTTGCCGGTTTACTACCGCAATTAAAAATCTGCTAGAATAGATTGCAATCTTTTCAAATCTTGGTTTTTCGATGAGTTCATTTAATCTGCTGAGAAAGATTTGAAACAAAAAAAGCTCCATGTTCGTGCACTATTGCTGTTGGATAACGCACCATCACATTCACCTGAGGAGGAATTAGTGAAAGGGGACATAACAGCTATCTTCCTTCCACCAAATGTCGCATCACTTATCCAACTATTGGACCAGGGAGTTATAGAAGGTTAAAGAGGCGGTATCACAGAAAGTACATCAGTTAGAAGAGTCCGAAGAAGGTTGTAACATATTTGAAGCTATGAAATCCCTCAACATCAAAGATGAGATCTATACGCTTGCTGAGTCATGGGAGGAACTGAAACCCGACACGCTGCGAAAATTTGGGCGTAAGCTTTGGCCACAAGTTATGACCGAAAGTGACCAGATCGGATATGAGCGTTAAACAACGACACACAGGAAATCGTTAAAGATCTACAAACTGTATAACCGAATGACCCTGCCATTGAAGTTGAGGAGTGGATTAGCCAATGTGACAAAGACTGTGAAACCAGTGAAGAGCTCAATGACAACCAGATTATTGCCGCAGTTTTGGAAAATAGTGGGTGAAGAAACTGTGAACGAGGACTCGGGCGCTGATGACGACGGACCCCCTACCTGGATTGCACATATCGACGCCAAGAATGCTTTTGATATTGCCCTTCAGAATATCCAGCAGAACACAACCAAAATACCCATGTACATTTTGTGGATCAAGAAATGGAGAAACACTGCAGTACTTCTTCCGCTAAAATTTAATCTGCTAAACGAAAATCTATAACTGACATTTTCTGAAGTAATTTTTTACTATAGGCTTACCTTCAATGTTTACAGTATGTATTTACAGTAAATACATAAGTATGTATTGCATTTATCAATAATAATAACAGCTTTTGTGCCGTTTTTTTGCCATGTTTTTATTGTGGAGGACAGTCATTTACAGTCATTTTTGAGTTCAGAGATTGCTTATTTTACTGTAAATCCGTATTTTTCAGTATTTTCTGAGAGTCCGACCTTTTTCGTTTTCCGAACTTACCCCAGTCCCAAAGGTGACGGATTAGAAGGGTCCTACTGTATGTATATTTTATTTACCATTTGATCATAAAATTAGTTATTATTTGAAATGTATTATATGTTCATATTTTTCCTGTTGACAAATAAACGATGTTATCTCAGGAACAATTTAAAAGCCAGCAATTTTTGAAAGCAAGCAAATTATTATTACTTATGTTTTGTTTTTTAAACAATCATTCAATTTACGTAATAAAGGTACCATGTCAATTTAAATTATATTTTTACTACATTATACTAATGCAACGTCCAATAAACTTACGCCACTAAATATGCAAAATGTACTAATTGTTTATTATTCTATAGGAATCTAATTTATATGAAAAAAACTGATAGAATTATAATTTAGAACGTCATAAAGCGTGTTTGATTTTTATAGCAGCCCCGTTTTAGTTTAATTACTCCAAATAATTACCAATATTTACCAATATTAATTTAATTAATTATGGTATTATTAAAGATGCTATCATCGCGCCAAGTATGTAGTATAGCGCCAGAGCTCACACTTGTTCACTTATTGACAGCTAGTAATACACTAAATTATCAATATGACTGCAGTTGTTAATTAAAGTTTGTGGAAATATCTACTAATATAACAACAACAAAAACTTGACAGTTGGACTTCTATAACCCGCGAAATTAAAAAACTTATCTAATCATACCTCGTACAAATGTACTATATATTTAAATAATATAGCACATAAAAAATCATGTATAATCTTTGAATTTGAGTTGGTATAATAAAAATTAATTTAAATACGTAACTGAAGTTAGTCACCGATTGCTTTGCTTATTTGTCCAACGAATATAACAGATAATTAACTAAATATGACAACAGTATCATATACATTCGTGCTTTCTCGCTTATAATCGTATACTACCACCCACCGGTTGCCGAGCAACACAAAGGGACAAAACACCTTCATCAGTACAGTAAAGCATTGTGAAGTAAACCGTGTTTTCACCCTTTCATTTTTCCCTCAACGCCCTTGACGTATCGTTCTACCCTATATCTTGCGCTCTCTCAATTTAGTTTGCTACTGAACTGGAGTTTGTCCTCTCCGGGCCTCTTAACCGATCAGGATAACCATCCGCCACCTACTGACGGTTCGTTGGTAGTTGTTGGGTTGTTGTGCCGTAGGTTCTAAATGATCCTTTACCGAAGCTGCTTTTTTTCAGAATGATGATATATTTGAGGTTTAAAAATAATATGACAGGTTTCTAGTTTTCTTATATTAAAAATATACTAAGGAGCTCATTGTAGCAGAGTGGCTTAAATGAGTTTGCTGCTGGCGCATCACAGTAATGCAGATCGCACTTTGCAGTGACAGAATTTAATTAATTCGCAAATAAAGAGTTTTACGACCTTTAATTGAAAAACGGAACTTATTTTTTAATATTAATAGCACAGTCCAAAAAAGAAAATGAAATCTTCGTCAACAGATACAATAGGAAAGTTACTGACTCATCCAATTTTTGTATATAATTAAGTTTATTAATAGGTTTGATCTACCCTTCCATTATATAAATTTAAATGAAGTTACAATTAAGTTATAACAAACTAATAGATTATTTTAATTTGTTTAAATTTATACATGTCAATAATCAGCCCTTAGTACTTTTATTTCACTATAATAATTAATAAAAATAGACCTTACATTCTTGTGTAGATACCAAATGTCATGACAACGAGAGAGAGAGTTAAATCGCGAATTGAACTGTTTGATTTCTAACTTTTAATTGAGAGGGTTTTTTAGTTAAACTGCCTCTTATATATGGATTCATTTAATTATGTTTCTTAATCATCATTCCACTAGTTAGTTTAGCATTTGTATTTGACATTTTGTTCCCTTCAGTAGAATTTAGCCAATTTCAGTTTTTACTAAACTTGTGTAATAACTGAAATATTTCTCCTATATAAATCGAGTTTAAAAAGAGTTTAAAGATTTGAGGTTGCCAGCAATATTTAAAATCTACTTCTTTCTTTATATTTTAATAATAATTACGGTTTCCAACTAGCTGTGCAAATTTAATTAATCCCTTATAGTTTAGCTACCCGGCAGTATTAAATGTTTTTGAAAATTGTCAAATTAAGTTTTATGGTCGTCTTAACTTCTTCTCAATTTACTATACCTACTTGTTGCAAAATTGGTAACAAAACTATATATTATATTAGAAAAATATTAATTTATTTATATTTATTATGTACAATGGTCTTCGACTCTTAAGAAAACATAAGAAGACACGCGGAAAATAGAAACCCCTCGTGTGTAGCATTGGACATTTTAGACACATATTCTTGAAACGACTCTACAATCACTTCAGGCGTCGAAAATCATAGGCCATACATTGTATTTTAGATTACGGAAACAAAACGCAATTACTCGGTAAGTTCAGTGCATTTTTTCAAATTATTGCTCCTTCAATCTCTTTCAATGGTTGACGAGGCTATTGGCGTTCAAGCACTGTTGTGGTACAGAATATATAGAATAATGTGTTGTCTTTTGTTTACTTAGTGAATTGGGCAAAATACTTTTGGTAAACATCTTACTGAATATCAATCTACGTTAACATATCCTTTGATCTTCTAGAGAAAATTTACAGGATGAGCTGATGTACCAAAATAAAAAACAAAGAAGTAATAGTTCACTTGGAAGTGTTGTGAGTGTAAATTTCTTTTACTGTTTTTCGGTCATCCTGGAATCTGAAGAGACAATGTTGGCTCCATCATTGTAAGATGTAAGAGCCTAAGAGCCACCAGCTATGTAAGAGCCTTAGTTTTTTTAAATCAATTCCGAATGTAGTAATCAGATAGTTAACTACTAAATTTAGCAATGTTGCCTTCTGAGTGTTTTTTGAGCTTAAGGAATGTTAGTGTTTTTAATTTAATAATAATAATAAAGGGGAATATTAGCATTCAATATATGAAAACAGAAATATACGGAGAAAAACTGGGATTGACGCATGCTACCAGAGGCATCCTTATGATTGGAGTTGAATATTCAGCATCCAGATTCCTTACACAGAAAGCCTCGATTAATCTAGTTATCCAAGAATTGAAGGAAAGCTGTTACAAAGCTCGAGAGGTATCATCTGAAGCATACTGCTCGGAATTAAACCTACAGCTAGAAGGACAATTAAAAATTTTTGAGGACCTGAATCATTTATTACACACTAATAGAAGAAGAAGAGGCATCTTAGGAAACATACATACCTCCATCTTCGGAGTAAATGACGAAGTCTATCAGGATATACGAAAAAAGGATCAAAATCAGCAATTGCTAATGGACATAACATGTCAGCATTCAAAAATCATGTTATCAACCATTGCCGCAGTAAATAATACTGTTGTTCAGTATTATCCAAACTAGAAAGGATTAGAGTAATTTTAAAGTAAAGGATAATCACAACCAAACTAGAAAGGATTATCACGCTGAATGGCAATTCAAAAATCAAGATGAATGAAGTAAATATTCATATGCTAAATGTATATATGATTGCTGAAAGTATGTCCAATGAATTTCAGAATCATTACAAAGGATTATCTGCAATCATGTACAAAAACGGATTTATGACTGCCTATCACCAGCTATTATCCTCAAGAGAATAATAGAAGCTAACGCTGCACTACCGCCACGAATAAGAATAATGGACAAACTAACAGCACGAATCAACCTGCATAGAAATGGAGACATTACCACGGTATATGGATACTTTCCAATCATTGATACCACCACATTCAACCTGACAAGTATTACACCAATTCCACATTAAATCGGAAACATTTCTTACGTCATAGCGGACATACCCAACCCAGAAGTAGCGGTGAATTATAATGCTCCGCAGTACTTTCAATTAACATACGCCCAGCTGCACGATATTTGGGTAATCATTAGCACCACTTATCTGTATAATCTAGAATCAATTAAGAATATGGGAGTCAGTAATCACTGTCTCAGAGATGTATTGTAGAACACTCCCAGTACTAAAGATGTCATCAGTTGACAGCGACAATGTGGTAACAGCAAACTCAGGGATGTTTAATACCAACGTACCCAAAATCATTTCAATCATTTAAAATCTCTTTCCCAAAATCTCTTTCCAATTATAGGCGCAAGACATCATTGTATTGGGTTACGAATCCAATACTTAATCAATACGCTAAATACCTCTTGAAAACCAATTCTTGTAATTTCTATTTTAAACGTAACGTGTATGCAAAATTGCATATGTTAAGATGTTATATATTTATTTATTTCGTCCAAACACATTACACACAACTTATGTCAAATGCAGTATACAGCGAATAAATAAATATATAACCTTAATTTATGCAATTTTGCATACACGTTACGTTCAAAATAGAAATTATAAGAATTGGTTTTCAAGAGGTATATAGAGTACTGTGTAACGCAATACAATGATGTCTTGCGCCTATAGTTGGAAAGAGATGGTGTTTGTAACGGCTATGTCCTATGCCAGAAACACGTGTCCACCTTACCTGAATTTTTTAAGACTAATTCTTTTAATTTCTTATCATCGGCAATTTTCGAAATTAGCTCCTATCTAATTAAAACTTGTCTTACTGCTTACAGTAAATACTACTTACATTCTTCATTTAAAATATCGTATTAGTATGTACTCTAATACTAGAGATGAACTACAGGTGTTAAAAAGGTGTTGTGCTTTGATTGTTAAAGTCACCTTTTAATTAAGATGCACAAGCAACTTTAGACATCTTTAGGTTGGTCGGACGCTTCTCAGAAAAAGAACCCAATAGAAGTTGATGTGAGGCGAACTTTGATTGTTAAAGTCCCTCGTTTCATTGGTTAGTTTCAAAACACTTTAATAGTTCATCTCAATTTGTAAGGTGCTATTTCGTCCAAACACATTACACACAGCTAATACATTGCATTATGTCAAATGCAGTATACAGCGAATAAATAAATATATGACATCTTTATATATGCAATTTTGCATACGCGTTACGTTCAAAATCGAAATTATAAGAATTGGTTTTCAAGAGGTATTGGATTCAAGAGCGTACTGATTAAGTATTGGATTCATAACACAATACAATGATGTCTTGCGCCTATAGTTGGAAAGAGAAGGTGTTGATAACGGCTATATCTTATGCCAGAAACACGTGTCCACCTTACCTCAATTTTTTAAGACTAATTCTTATAATTTCTTATCATTTGCAATTTTCGAAATTAGCACCTATCTAATTAAAATTATGGTCTTTTTTTTAATTTTTCGCTACTGACGCTTTTCAAATTCGCTGATGTGCGCTACCGTACGTAAAATTTCCGATGGATGTTTTCCTATTCGAACTACCTTAGAATTTTAGCGCAAGTTTCTTTTAAGCTAAGCTTCTTGGGCCATTGAATGCACAGAGGGCCATTGAATCCACTGTCTACAGGCGACACGCTAGAAGAGTGTCCCTGCCAGATAATTTCACATGAAAGGACCTATTCAACTCAGCGTTACCAAGACGCATTTTGAGTCATGTTTTTGTCATTACCGAGTGAGAAACTTTGCACACCTTTGTATATAATATTATTATTTCAGCTGAATCTGTCATCCTTATGCCTTCATTTTCTTATTCACTCACACATAAATATTTCATAACCCTTCTCTGCCAACTACGTCTTCAATGCGAAAACGAGGAGGTCAACATCAAGGAAGAGAAAAGCCAAGCCAACAAGGATGACAGAGAAGCAACATCAGAGAGCTCTATCAAGTGCGCTGCCCGCGTACCCCACGATGTTGGTGGATGTGCCTACTCCATCAACACCAACATTAAAAACAGTCACCATGCCCTCAGGTTTACTAATTGCTCCCCCTGCTCGAGGCGATGTGCCACTACCACCTATTCCAAGCAAAGAGTACCAACGCCCGCAGACGAATATACGCCACTGGTGAGTTAGAAGAGAAGTCACGTTCCAAACAGAATAACAAATAATAACAGAAATAAAATTATCTTTAGCTCCCTACTTTTTTCTTGCTATTTTTTATTAATGGAATGGAGTGGAACAGTCTAACAAATTTTGATTTATAATTAACTTCAACTATCATTTTATGTCAATTAAAATTGTGAGTTGAGTCATAACTATGAAATTATAAATACTAAGAACAATAAACGTTATTATATTATTCCGTTATTGCGATGCGTTTATCTACAGATATACATTCTTCATAATAATCACAGAGATCATAATAATCACTTTCTTTCCTATCCCTGAATTTCATGCAAGAGCGTTAAATACTATAATCAGAATAAAATAAAAGAAGCATTGTACGAAAGGGTAGTCGTAAATTACACTTTTGGCTCGAAACAAGATGGTAGTCAAGTTACTAGGGAGCCTACCACTAGATTGACGGGAGCTGAGTGAAACACACTTGTCGAAAACTAACTAGTAAATCTCAATTTATTCGACAATTAACAGTCTTTTATATATGAAAAACTAAATAATAAAAATACGTGATTTATCCTAAATAATGAATATCTAATTCAGGTGCATTTTTATAACGCACACCAATGTGTTTAAATTAAGTAAGTAAAACTGCATGTCGCTATAATAATAATTATTACACA
>WYDF02323697.1:0-42051 GCA_009867245.2 Adranes taylori
GAAATCCTTAGCGTATTGCCAAAATTTTTTAGGATTGTTTAGGTTTTCTTTTATTATCTTTTGATAATAATTGGATTTAATGGTTTTTATTAGTTTTGATAATTTAGTGTTATATTCTTTGTATTCTCTATATAAATATAAGCTTTGTCCAAAAGTTATAGCGTCCTAGAAAGTTAAAAATTATTTAGTAAGAAATAATTATATGGATGAAGTAAAGACAGATGAAGTTGTAAAGACATATTCAACATTAAAGATTATACCAAAAAACGATCTTTCTTAGTGCAATGGACATTTCTAATGCATCTAGCAACGCCAATTTAGTTATTTTAAATGATTTATTAGAAACGATAAGTTTTGATGAAGAGGATGCGTTTTATAAATTAATTATCCGAGGACACTATATTGAATCTAAGACTTTGCGTTTATTTGGTTTTCGTGCGTTTATACGCGTTTTAAAGAAGCGACCATCACCTAATCCTAGGTATAAGTTTGCTGTTTGCTGTTGGTCGTTTGACTGTTCTAACTAAAGCAATGTTGGACACTCAATATGATTAAAGCCTTCCGAAAAGATACCTGTTTGTTTCAGTAATATACGGTTTTCAAGAAAAATAGATGGTTGGAACATAGAAGATGAAGATGCTGCATTGGAAACAAACATTATGACATCAAAGCGCAAAAGAGATGAAGATAAAATTGATAAGAAAAAGATACGATGAAGAGAGGCGACATGACAAGACGATATGAACAATACAGGGGAGAACGAAGATAAATAGAAAATAGATGAAAACAGAATTGTAAGATGAACATTTAGATGACAACAAATCAAAAAACAGTTTTTAAAAATTTTATAACTTAAAATTATAATGTATTAACACATTGATAGTTTCAATTGTGCCATTTAATTATTTGTAGATACCAAAAATTATTTCTTACTACCATTATAAAATAATTGTAAATCTAAACCTTTCATATTATACAAACGTGCTTTGTGGTTTGCGTTATTGAATTTTTGAGCCCTGGTGAAAGACGTATGTGAGTGTGCAATACCGTATTTTAAACTATAAAAACAGCATGTTGACAAGTTAGATCAAAAGGAAATGATTAGGAGTTGGCTTTAAAGAAAATGGATTGTTTATGAGCTGGAGTCTAGACGAAATATTTTAGAATCAGTTTTGTTTTTAAAGGAATAGTATATTCTGTAAAAAGGTTAGAATGAAAAAATTCGATAAGAGTGGAAAATTCCGAACCCGAGCGTGAGGCACAAGTATCGATTTTTCATTCTAACCGAGTAACAGACTATACCCTTCTCCACGACCAGAAAGTATGAATCAAAAACAATTAAATTTATTTAAATTTTAAATTAAAACTTTTCTAAAAATAATTATTTACATCAGACCCTGACAGTTTTGAAATCCATGTCAATCTATGTCGTTTAGTTCGATTACGGAATATTCATTCTGTACCTTGTAGAATGAAAGTACATGTAAAACACATAAGAAGCAAGTGTTTCAGAATAGATATTCTAGCTGAAAGTAAGAATTTTTACATTCTATTGTTAAAAATTATTTCAGAATTATTACATTCACTTCACGGTCGTCGAGAAATTGTTTTTTCTAGAGGATTGTTTAGAAGAGAAAAATTGAATTAATTTATCAATCAACGGTTTCGCGCATTAGGAAAACAAAATATGTTTAGTGGCTTGTTTAAAGAAAAATTCAAATGAAACAACGAAATTACATTTTTGTAATGCTTCATATATTATAGATATATTGCATAGTCCATTTTACAAATATTATATCATTAATAATGTCGTTACAAAACCAAGCCACTTTGAGATTTTCAGTTTTTTTTTTCATTTCATACTTCATTACAGTACATTAGAATTCTCACGCATATGTATATTTTCCGTATTAAATATGTATATGTATTTATATTTTCCGTATCTCATCGAATTTTTATTTTTCACATTATATATAGGTTATTTTTAGGTTGTTTCAAGAAATTATATGTGTAACCTAAGTTTTAAACACCGACTGTATCTTTCATGCTAAAATTTTCACTTTTTATTTGCAATTTTAAGAAAAAGATATTTTGATTCCTTTGGATGCAGACTATTCTTAAACATTCTAATCTTGTTAAAACAAATTTTTGATTCGGTATCAAATTTTGTAATCATTCGATTAAGTAGCAATATTGGTTTCAAAGTACCATATTTTGATTTAAAATTATATTTAAAAATAGGCTGTATACAAGAAAATATTTATGTGCTTTTATCCAAAGAACACTAAAATTCTATAAAAAAATTATACATCAACAAACTATTTTCAGAATAAAAATATTCTATAGTAGATAGTACAATTTTTCGCTTAAGTCTTCAGCTTTTCATTGCATATTTTGGCACAAAATTACTAGTAAACGATTATCATAATTAAAATAAGATTGACATTTTTTAAAATAACAGTTTGATTAAAATGATCTGTAATGAGTATCCACATTTTACAACAAAATAATATTTTTTTTAATATTTCTATTCATAAGATAGCTGTCAATTAGTATAATTATAACTTTTAAAATTACAGCACTTTTAGAAGTTTGTTTTTTAAACTCTAAACGTAACAGTCGGAAACAAGAAACGAAACACAAACATTATACAGAAACGATTAATTATGTACGAAAATTTTCTTATTAAAAATACGCTGGTGTTCTTCCAGATATGTAATTCACCCAATTTATATTAATAATGTTTGCGTTATAATTATAGAAGAGAAACAATGTAGCTAACAGAGATTCGTGCGAAATAAACGGTTCTTTTTGAATACATTGATATAAAAATAATAAGGAAAATGGAATTTATCAATAAATGATTTGAAGCTTCCGAAAAGCAGAATATGTTAAAAGGTTTAGGTAAATATTTATAATTTTTAATTTTGGGAAATAAAAATTCTAGAAGGCAAAGAATACATGTATTATGAGAATGGAGATTTTCAAATATATTATAAACTATAACTACGGAGTTGTTAAAGCTAGACCCATCATATTGGGTTTAATTTTAAAGAAAATCTTAAAAGTGACATCCACATCTGTAATCTCACTTTGTCAAAAAATTGGCTTAAAAAGAATAGCCTTTATACATTTTAACTTTTTAATTTTAGAAATGTGTGTCAAATAAAATTGAAAGAGAGGTAAACAAACTATATGACAGAATTTATTTGAATACGCAATCTTTTATCGTTTCTGAGACATATCCAAGTGTTTTAAATTTGACCATGGCAACGCCGCGTTCTATAGAAGATAAAACAATAGACATCCATTAGTTCCATAATGCGAAGTACTAGAGGCGTGTAAAATTTCGGCCCCTTAGCGTAAAAAATTAATTTTTGAGAAAAATAAATTAACAGATTTCCGTTATTTTGGATTTAAAGTTTCATAACCAACACAATGGTGCAAATTTCATTCCAATCAGTTCAGTAGTTTAGGAGTAATTGAACATATATCCACTCACAGATATTTTGTAACAACTCGTTTTTTTATCTTTCATATACCATATACATATAAATGTAATTCGTAGAGTATATAAAAGATGTAGGATTCATGTTTTGAGTTTTTTTCTATTTCACCTCTACGTCTCATGAATTCAAATCACTGCAAACCTCCTTATGGACTACTTCAAAGAGGAATGCATAAGGAGAAACTTATCACAAAAAGAAATTTAAAAAAAATATTTATTGCTTAAACATTTAAAAGAAAGGAATTTTTTGGCGCCTGTGTGGATGTACAAGAATTTCTGCTAACCTACTAGACCATTTGGATGAAATTTGGTGTGCACAATTGTTCTGCAAAAGAGAATTTTTCATTTTTTTTATAAATTCAATAGGGCGGAAATACGCCATTTTTTTGTTCAGAAATTCAGTTTTCAAACTAGGAGGCTGAAATTTTGCACACATATAGTACCTTGTATTCTGTGTCAAATGACAATCCAATGTTGCCAACGGTTACATAACGCAGCGTGGCTACGTTCAAAGTTTAACAAATTTTTCGGTACACCTGAGAAACTGTAAAAGATAGAACATTCGAATAAACTTTTTTTATAGGCTGCCCCCTTCGATTTTATTTGAAATTTTTTTTCATAAAATCACAATTTAACATACCTACAGGATATTTTTTGCAAACTTTGCGATCCATTTTCTCGAAAAATTTTGCTGTATTTTGTTTAATTTCTGGTGTCGTGTTTGCAAAAGCGGAGAAATTTGACCTTGAAAAAAAATACGCTTCGGTCCTTATGAAAGTTGAAAAATTTAAACTTAGGGAACATAAAGACTATGGGACCTCAATTTTGCCAATATGACCAATAGAATATAGTGAATCGATTTTGAGCAATAAAAAAATTTTCAAGGAGTCAGGACGGCAGATTTATGGATTGGCGAATTTATGCGTACACAAATTCAAAAATTCTACACAATCTGGCGTGCGCCGTAGGCAAATATGAGGAACAAGGGATTCATGTATTGGCGAATGTGTGGGTAGGAGAATTCAAAAGTAAATGACAGTCTGGCGTGCGAAGCACCGCAGAGTGCACTGTAAGAAGTTTTCCAAAAGTGAGTCCCATGTCACGGCAAAGCGGACAGCGAAGCCCCGACGGTAAATATAGGGACCGGGAATTCATGTATTGGCGAATTCATTCATGCGTAGACAAATTCAAAAGTCAAAGGGAATTCGGCTCGCGAAGCACGACAAATTGCTCTGTCAGAAATTTTCCGGTTGCGGCAAAGCGGACAGCTTTTATATATCTGTATGTACTTCGTACATGGTACATAAAAGATAAGAACAAAAGGTACAATGAACATAAATTAGAATTAACATAAAAAACTTAGAGAAATCAGATAAATTAATACACGAAGCTCTGCAAGTAAATAAATTCCTAATTAGAACATTATACACATGTCAAAACTATAAGTCTTTTAATTAAACAAGTAAACAATACAATATACAATCTGCACGTAAATGTCAACACAAACAGATATTGATTTTCTTTTAATAATTATATAACAATCATAAGTATTTATAATAATTACACAATCCCGCAAAATATTAACGACATTATATTTTCATCAACTTTGCCAATTTCAATGACATTTTTGCTTAATCGTTCCTTTTTTTAAGATTTTTTTATTACGTATAATATGCATATAATTTTTTTTGTCGATTTTTCGTAATTTGCAGTACTTTGAAAAGTTAAAAACAAAAAAAATAATTAATAATAATTAAAAGCGAAATTATTATAGAGAAAGAGTTTTGATTTCTAAGAACACTATAAATTTGCATTCTTAAAAATCTTAATGAGTTAATTTTTTTTAATGTAATAATTTTATTATATATAGTAATTATAATAGCTATGTATAAGGTCAATTTTTATATATAGTTTACATGCCTTATATAATATTTACATAATTAAATTTTTACTATGACAATATAATTATAATTAATAAAAAATAATGAGTCTGTCAAGGTCAGGCCAAGGTCGTCATCGTAGATCAAATAATCTTTACCTTTTATTTTCTTTAACCTTTTTCAATAATGCATTAATAAATATATACAGTCACAACCACAAAAAAGTGCCGCATCATTATCCTAAATGAGCAAAATATTTATTTGAATTAGTCGTACATAGGAACAGTTTACATGTTATGTAAGTTAGATTTAATAGAACAAAGAGATCGGATACGCATTAAGTTAGGAATTTTATTTTGAGTTAAATTAATCTATATGCATAAGGTTTATGTAATATAATATTCGTAGTCTTATAAGGATAGGATCTTTTGATTATTATTACAATATTTTGATTTATGATTACTTCGTTAATTATATACTAAAAATCTGCATTAACCCTACTACAAGTCAGGCACTTACATATCTTTTGAATTTGTCTTTTTACTCTTGTAATTAACTCCATTCTTGTGATGTCGTCATCACCAGGTTTTTTAATGGAACACCCCATTTTTTTTCAATTTCCGTGTTTCCGGATAAATGAAGAATTAACGTAATAAATAATTTTAATTGAATGACGTAGTTATGCAATTACTGTGATACATTACCAAAAAGAAACTACAATAAATGTTCAAATTGTTCTCCATTGATCAATAAACAATGACTTAACCGGGCAATACATTCGTCTGTAACATTTTGGTGGATAGGAAGTAGGGGACAAGTGGAATGGCCCGCTAGATCACCTGATATGTGCCCATTATACTTGGGGTTATTTAAAATATAAAGTCTATATTAACAGACCTGCAAATAACTGTGAGCTAATAGACCGAATCAGACAAGAAATGCACAACATAACACCAACTATGGTACAAAATGTTAGAGATGAATGTATTTTTATTTATTTATACAACACAGTACAATAAAAGTTTGTACATAATAAAAGTAAATACATAAAAAAATAGAAAAGTAAGATATACAAAATCTATATAAACTGAAATATGATATATTAGTTGGTAGTCACAGAAACTGTTTTAAAGTTTGTATGTGACCATACGTGTTATTTCTTTTACATTTATTTAAAAAGATAGTGATTGTTAGCGCATAATTAAATCAGCACTTATTTATGATATTTTGACTATGTTAATTGACAACATTGTAATATTTATGTAGTAATAGTGATAATGGAAGTAATGAACTGGTAGAGGAATAAAAGAGGATTTTGAGAATATATAATGTAAAATATTATTTAGTTAAGATCAGATGATTGATTCAAGTTCTGCTGAGTCTCTAATACATTTTTACAATACGTAGTGAAAGTATTATTTGAGACGGATGTTATTTTTATCCAATCCGGTAGAAGATTGAATAAGATCGGTATATGTTAAAGGAAAAATTTCTGTCCAATAGTCTTGTTCATGTGCAAAGTTTGGGCATCTTTATTTCTGGTATCATAATTATGTTCACTAAAAGTTAAGAGAGTCAAAGATTTTTAAGCCTGTAGTTAAACTTTAATATCGACAATATGTATAACTGTTTAAGACTCAAGAGTTCTGTTTCCACAAACAAGTCTCTTGATGAATACCTGTATGGTTTATTGTAGATGATCATTATCAATATTTGGGCTACTTCTACTCTCTTCATGTGCTTTTGTGTACAACCTCTCCATCCTAAGATACCACATGTGAGAATTGATTGCAATAAAGCGAAGTACACTGTTCTTAACAGATTTGTTGTAAGTATATATTTAAGGCTTTTGAACATGTAAGACATACAGCGTACGGAGTGTGATACATATTGCGACTGTTGACACCATGTCATATTATAGTATTCTTGACGTTCCATTAGGGTTATACACTGACATGTGTTTGCAACACAATCAGAGTTATGTACTTTTAACGACTTAATATTAGGTAACCCAGTTTTTTGGGATGAAAGCATTACAAATTTACTTTTAGCGACGTTCAGAGATAGAGAATTTTTGTCTAACCAAAATTTTATTGCAGAGATTCTATTTTGTGCCTTGAGTAAAACATTTTGCCAGTTGCTGCCCTGTACAAACAAAACGGTGTCATCACAATAACACATTAGATCTGCTTCTATTTAAACATCAAATATAGTGTTAATATAAATAATAAATAAGATAGGACCTAATAATGTACATTGAGGAAAAACTAAAAGTAACTTTTAGAGGTTCACTCTTAACTCCGTTCACGTCTACAACCTGTTGCCTGTCTGTTAAGTAGCTTTGTATTAATTGGTACGTCTGATTCTCATATTATATAATTTGTCACAAAGTTTTTTGTGGTTTACTGTATCAAAGGCCTTTACAGAATCCAAAAATATGGCTAAAGATGGTTTTCATGTATCCAAATCCAGTTAAGTATTCATAAATAGTATATTGCCCAGTTAAGACATTGTTTATTGGTCAATAGAGAATAATTTGAACATTTATTGTAAATTATCTTTTACTTGTTTTTGGTAGTGTATCACAGTAATTGCATAACTATGTCATTCAATTAAATTTCTATATTACGTTAGTTCTTCATTTATTTTTTTATTTTGTATTTGTGCCCAGCCTGTAACAATTTGAAGCAACGTATGATACTTTTTTGGAATAAGCTCAACAAGACAAATACGGAAATTGAAAAAAATGGGGTGTTCCATTAAAAAAAACTGGTGGATGACGTCATCACCAGGTTTTTTACACGAAGAGAGTTCATCCTGTATATTAGATTATTTTAAAAAACAGTAAATAAAAATAAAAAATCGACCTGTTTCAGGAATTTTTAATAGTAATGTTTATTTAGCTAATAACGAATGTATGCGTTACTTTATGAACGCACTATATATAAGTGTTCTGAGTGATGGAGAAATTGTAGCTGGGCTTTTTGTTAACCTAACCAAGGCCTTTGATTGAGTTAATCATCTAGTGCTATTAGCTAAGTAGTACTGACATTGTACTAGAAGATTGGCTGTCGAACGAATGCCAGAATGCTCAAGATTTGAAGTGCTTTTCGGGACCTAGGTCAGTGAGTTCAATACCTCCAGACGAATTAGATGAGAGAAAATTAGTTTCTCCTTTGACTTCGGATCTGATAGCGTCTCGTTTTAATTAGTGGTGGAAATATTTGAGTCGCATCAATGAAGGAACTTCAGGAAGCGTTTATAATATTGACAAAAAAAGTGAAGAAAATACAATCAAAGAGTCCCTTCTGAAGCGCAAACTGATAAAGCCACGTTCGACAAGTCACTTTTCGTGAAATTTAGGTATCCGTAAGCATTAGGATGACAAGCATACAATCAATATTGGATGAACATTTATTGGCGGAAATATGGGTGTACTTTGGATTTCACATAATTCAACTATCACTAAAAACAAAAGAACGCTCGTTTATGATTGGTGTAAGGAAACCCCAAAAATACAATCACGATATTTCAAAAGCCGTTTATAATATTGCAATAGTAGACGAATATTGAATCAATGCGTACAGATCCGAAAGTTAACCGAAGTCCACTCTGTGTGAGGGTGAGCCTAATTTATCGTAAGTCGTTCGCGCTCCAAATATATCGAAGTAAACGGTCACCTGTTTTATGTATTTATTTATTTATTTTGAAAAACTGCGCATATCGCAACCGTGATTTTAGTGTATCCTAGAACAGTCAATTCTGAACAGTACACAACCAGTGTATGCCAGAAGAGTCATCCTCCGTATAGTCCTGATTGGTCCCCTAACAACTTCTTATTCATATATGCAAGGAACAAATTGCGTGGACAACGATTATCAGCGCTAAAAGGGATAGTTGATGCGTTGGGATAGTAACACCTATTTCGGAGATGCCTGATTAGCTATGGAAAGTGCTACGGAAATTGGCTCCAACATGTACAAAAAAGCATCTACCATCACAGTAAATATCAATAAAAGAAACTAATAAAAGAAAAATAAAACTAATCCACTCACCACTCCAACGGTAAAAGTATATTCTTATTAGTTTTTCGCAATAAATAAAAGACAACTTTCGTATTTCTTGTTTTTAGCATTATCGAATAGTTCGCTTTGTGGGTTTAGTTTATTGCTTCAATTCCAGATGGCAACAGTACCTTGTTTTCTGATTTAATATATTATTAATGTTAGTACATTTATTTTGTCCGTTTATTTAACAAATAAATTGCCCTTCACTTTGCTGAATTAGAAAAGTTATATACTATTGATGATTCTAACGATTCACGTTACTGTTAATATAAAAATAACATTAAACGTTATTTAGATTTTAGAAACTAAAATTGTAGCTTTAAAATAAAAAATAATTAAAAATATTCCCTTCATAAGTAACGCAATAACAATTATAAATTCTGGCTGATGTCTATCGAGATTAATTAAAAAACAAATTTTATTTAAAGCAACATTTACATTTAAAAAAAGATACAAATACATAACAGTTTCTTAATGCGTTATATGTAAATATAAATATGTTCCCAATTTAAGGTAATACCAACTAAGTGAGAGAATTATTCAAATCAAACTTTCGCTCATTCAAGTACTGATACAACTACAGATGAGCAAAAAAACGGCTTGAGAACTTCTTTGCTTCATATTATATTAGCACAAAACGCTAAAATAGGCCGCAAAAGACTGAAGCGAGACACTAAATAAACAATAAAACTAAATAAATATATTGCGCTTCGAATTTTCCACGTAATGTGCAAAAGGAAAACAAGGGAAGCGTAGTATATAGACATAGACTTTAGACGAGTTTTAGTGTGAATTTCTGTATACCTTTCATAAATTAATCACATTAATAGATTAAATTATACAAAATCAGGAAACGATGTTGCAATTATTATCAAAAGAATAATGCTTTGAAGTTGTCAATAAGCAAGCTTTGAACATTTCATTTTAGTTAAACACAATGGAATGCCGAAGCCATCACAGTATACAACACTATTCGTTTCAGTTATTTTTTAATGTTTCTCAACGCAAACGTAATATTGACTTCTTACTAAAACAATCTAAATCTAATTAAACCGAATGAATCTCGTTTCTGAAATAACACATTTGAATATATATTAGTATGCATCTAAATTAAAGATTTCTATGATAATGTATTATTAGACTTTTCCTCAAATTATTATTATGAATACAATATAAGTTAAACGCAATATAAAAAAATGCGAGATTATTACCAAATATTTTTTTATCTTCCTCTATTAAAGCGTGTGATAAGTAAGATAAGTGAGAGCGAAATGTATGAAGTCATTTAGGCAAAACTTAATACGTGACAGATGCAATACTTTTAAATTGGTTCAGTGCTTATTTGATTGGTGCCTGACTATTGCTAACACGACCATTTTTTTTAGAAAATATCAAACTGTATTAGACAGCTTAATTCTCACGAGGGAAACTCCACTACTGGCAGGATTTGACCAATTATTGCAGCTGCAAAAACAGGCACGAGGTACACAAGAAGATTGTGAGCATTGCTCCTGATATATCTGAAAAACACCTTCAATACGGCGGATTGGTGAAGCATAACTGAGGTTCTTTATGTGAAGGATCTCATTACAACATCTACCATTTACCACACTACCATCATACAATACTGTCGTCCTACCTGACCAATTTGAAACTCTTGATGGTAGAGAACTACAGCAGAAAGAGATGTTGAGAAGTACAACCGAGAAGTATATTTTCCCAAACCTCTTGTGCTACGAAAAAATAAAGTTAACAAATATTAGTGCGACCTGCCTCTAAAATTTGTTAGTGCGAATTATTCCTTTGTAACGCAAAGGAATAATTTTAGCTTTGTTGGCTTCTCTGAAATTTTTTGTACTAATAAATATTCTTCCGGTTTAGATTGCTTATTTTGAAAGTGTTCCGACGTCAATCTGAAATTGTTCTTGTCTCGATTGTGAAAATAGCTGGTTCAGAGAGCTCAGTCATCAAAGACCGCCCAGAAAGAGGAAGAAGATGTGCTGTCAAAACTTGCAGGGTCCGACAAATCATCAGAAGGCGAGTTCGGATAAATTTGAAATTCGCTATGAGAAAAATCGCTCGTGAGAACAGTATTAATCGCAAATCGGTGTGACAAATGGCTTAAAAAGAGCTCAACTTCAAACCCTATAAAATCCAAAGGGTTTAGGTCTTCCAGCAACGCCGCCAACTTCAGAGTCGACCGCAGGTCAGAGTTGAGAATCTTCTTCACCTACGAAAAGCTGTTGACCGTGGAAGAAGCACATAACCGCAAAAACTTTGGGATCTGGTCCGCTGAAGTTTCAGAATTCCCAGGAACCGACAAGCACCATCAAAATGCGCAGTAGCTCATGATTTGGGGCGGAATTTGCACACCTTTATTATGTGCATCAATATTAACCAAAACATCTACCGACGTGATATCCTCGAGGACGTAGTACTTTCGTGTGTCCAGTCACACTTCGGCGATGAGAAATGGGCGTTCCAACAAGATTCAACGCTTACTTACAAGGCTAAAACCATGCAAGAGTAGTGATGCAGGGTTCATTTTCCAGATTTCATCTCATATGCAGAAAGGCGGCCCTGCTCGCCATATCTCAATGCGTATGAACGCTTTTGCAGCCAAGAGTCTGTGTTAAACTCCACAAAGTTTGCTGGAGAAATCGTTACGCCAACCCGTTAGAATTGTTGTAGCAATCGTTACAAATGTACCACTTTCGCCGTAAGACCTGCTAACCTGTTACGCAAAAAAGTTCGTGTATGTAAGCTTTCTATCAAAGGTGGAGGTGGTCAATTCGAACCTGCTTTTTAAACTGCGAAACCTGTACTATTATTTAATGCCCATATTGACAGTATCTATCCTTGTTTAATAGTTATATTAAAAAATATTTGTTGTCAGCCTGCCCTTAGCCGCCTACCTTTAGTTGATGACCCGGTATATACCTTATGTCTGATAATGTGGTACTGTTAACTGGTACTGTATAATATTCAAAAGTAACTGAAAAACTCGTCCCAGATCATTGACGAACTTAAAAAATTAAATAATTAGATGAATAGTTTACGCGTAGTAACTATTCTTTTAACTGCAGAAAAGTAACTATTTCTTTAATTGAATAGTTTAATTCTAACAGAAACGGAATTCATCCTTTTAACTCGTCGTTTAAACAAATTTTATTTTCACAATAACTCGGCAATAAAGCGATGAAAATGTTACCTTAACACAAAAGTTATTTTTGTGAATTAATACATATTCATAATTACATCTATAATTGGCTATAAATATTGGCACTGTTTTACAATATGTTGTTTGAAGACAATTGTACCAAATTAATTCAAAGGTTTCAATTGACGTAATTCATACAATAATTATCAATATAGTAAAATATAATAAGTTTCAGAAACATTGATTGAGTGAATATGTGTGTTTATAAAAAATAAAAGACTTCTAAAATATTTGCAAAATTAATGGTGCAGAAAAAATATTTCGAAACTCCAAGTTCAATTAATTACAATGGAACATGTAATAATTATTTTGTCAGTAAACGATTCTACAATAAATAGTGGGTAATGGTTAAATAGTTTGCAACAACTACAAAAATATTGCGCTATATGAACAGCAACTTGTTTCAAACGGCTACTTTAACAAAGTTAACTAAAAACTTTATTGGCAAGCTAAGAGACCCACTTCATTACAAATCCATTTGTATACTTTTGTTCCTTAATAGTCATGTATTTATTTGTTTTTAAATATAAGATACGCAGTAAAGATCTTTGTAGAAAGTTTAACTAAATAATCACCGAATTTTGTCGACAGCATTTAAACTAGTAACACAGAAAATTGTTATTATATTAAATGTTGAATAAAAACAATGTCGTGAAGATGTGTCGGTTGAGTGTTTGACAATGTTTAAGCGCAATAAAACAGAGTTTTTGTTTCAAATCATAACCATGGATGAAACTTGGGTCCACAATTATTCACAATATAAGACAAAAAAACAGTAAGACAATGGACAACAAAAAGAGAATCGCCACCAAAGAAAGCAGACAGTTGCATCCGCTAACAAGGTCATGGCGTCCAGTTATCTGGGATGCGCGAGGCATAAGTTTCATTTACTATCTACAAAAAAAAAACAACGAGTATTATGAAAACTTGGAGCGTCTTAAAAATGAGATTAAGAAGATCATATGTACATAAGAAGAAGCGGTCAGATTTGGTAAGAAAGTTTTATTTCATCAAGGCAATGCTCCAGCCTACACATCACTCATTACGCTTGCAAAAATCAATGAATTTAAATTTGAATTGCTGTTTCACGGCCTCTAATCTCCAGATATAACCACCTCGGATTATGTTCTCTTCCTGAACTTACATAAAAGGCTTGGTGGTAAAAGATTTGGCAGCGGTTGATGGTTATTTTGCAGGACTCGACCAACTACTTTAAGGCAGATATTGAAGCTATGGAGCACCACTAAAAAGTGTAGAGCTAAATGGAACTATTCTCAAAAATTAAGAGAAAATTTATGAAAATTTCTGTTTTATTTACCAGTCTCCACGTAGTAATCACTTGAGTAGTGAGAACTCGATTATTTCGATTATCCACTAATTACTATTAGTACATAAATAGTCAAAATTGATAATTATAAGAACTGATTTAAAATATCTTAATGAAAAATTTTATGGGAAATGTTTATTTACGCATTTCATAAAAGCACGTTACGTTGTAGCAGTTTTAAAATCAACTTTAGTACATTTTTCTCCATAGAATTAATTACGCAAATATTTGGAAAATTAAGTTATTTTTATTTTGTTAAATTATAGTGTACTAAATATTTGATTGAATATATTTAGAACAATATTTACAAGAAAAAATCATCAAGCACAAATCCTATTAGTTGTAAAAACATTTTTTTTAAATTACATAACTACATATTTGGAAATTATTTAAACAAATAATTTAACACTGTTGTGGCAAGATCTAAAAGACTAGGAAGAACTACAGCCGGATTTTTTTATGTTGATTGAATGGACGATACTAATAAGTTAAATCATTGATTGTAGTAGAATCAGTTAGCGATATGCATAAGCTAGATTATTTTAAAAATCAAATTAAAATTTCCTATTAATTTCCTAGTACATATTTATGTAGTGAGAGACTAGCAATTAGAAATGTGTATGTAAAAAGTGAATTCACTTTTATTTTATATTTACCGAAATGGATAACGTTGTCGATCTTACCATTTTTACATGTTTACTAAGTAATAACTATTTATTTCATATTTGAATGTTAGCAAGAATACTATTTTTTTTAGTAACAAATTATTGGATAACAAAATATAATTGCAAAAGTAATTATTCAAATTATAAACGAGAGTATCAATTAAAATCTGCACAAATTTTTAATCAACTAACTAAAGTAGCGGTCTTAGTGTACAAAAAATGGAAAAAGAATAGTAAACTATAATGATTTTATATCTTAAAAAATTAGAGTGTAAGACAGGGCAGTTGGCCTCCCTGTTCAAGGCTAGAACAGCTATTTCTACTAATTCGTACTACTTTAATAAATCTACAATTAGTTTAGTCCACTACTTTAAATAAATCTACAAATTTGGTGAGGATCGGGCAATCGACATATAAGTACTGGAACTTTGAAAAGGTGTTTGTTAAAATGCAAACGAAAAAATCCTATAAGTTAGAGACAAATTACTTGGATTCCAAGTTCCAACAAATGTTACTCTAACGAATATTCAGCCGTGTAACTCAAGAACCCCATCTCTTCATTTCAGCTATATTAGTGGCATTTCTAGAACTATGCGCAGTATTTCTAGAAGAATACGATGCAGAATACGAGGAGACGAATGCGAATACGAACTGCACGTTTTGGATAAAAATATCGATTCCAAAGGATAATGCACAGTCTTATTAGAATTCCTTAATAGAAAACATTCAGAGTTCATAATTAAGCTCAAATTGCATATACTATATTTCACCAATCAATAGAGTAAAATCAGGCGTTAGGACACTCTGAACACAGAGTAAGAAACAATGAATGTTTTACGAACCTTTTATGTGATTTCGTACGGGAAAACATCTGATTAGCCAACAAAATTAAAATATTTGATGAAAACGCAATTGTCGACATCACATAAGCATGCAATTGACTCCACTGTATCGTGAAGAAGAGTTTAGTATATGTATGTCCTAGTCTTGTGTACCTAAACGAATGTAAATATGGTTTCAGATAATATCAGAACGACAAATCTTCACAGTAATTATTCTTTGAATGATTTTGCTGAAAAAGGTACATTCCTAAAATGATCTTAGTACCATTTATACTACAACAATTGACAAAGAAGGCATAAATAATTTAGCATAAATAGTTAACAAAGAAGGCGTATATTTTGATTAATATAAAATAAAAGAGATGTAACTTCAATTCATCGGATATTTTTCGAGCATAACACACTCAACCATTATTACTATTTCTTCAGGAAATAAATCGAAACCCTTAGGACTCACAAATATGTGGTCAATGACGAGTAATCATCAGGTTACTGGCCATGAGAAGTCAATGACGAGTAACTTTCTCCTAATTCCCTTTAAATTTCTCTATAGCATAGAACAGCAGCGTCAAGAGAGAAGAGATACATATGTACAATACTACGAATAAAACAAAATTACGAGATTCCGAACATACGACTATCTGCGTGTGAATATCTTCGTAGGGAATATGCAACGTTTAATATGTATCCTGAGAGATGGAGGGCACTCAATCAGAGTCATTCAACAGGAAACTGAAGAACACTGATTCACACTATATGCGACATAAAAGAATGGAGAAACATATTCCAACCAGACATGTTTTAATTAAATCTTACTTATAATTTATTACTTTATAATCATCTTTGATATGTGAAGTTATGCTGTACCACTGCAATAATAAATCTAATCTTATCTAGCATGCGCAATTTCTTCATGCCATATTATAGTTTTCACTATACCTAAAATAGTTTTCACTGCTCAACAAACATTTTTTGGGGCAATTTATTCTTCTAGAGTAAATCATCTACAAAAAACCTCCTAAAAGATTCATCATCTTTATCGAAATGTTCAGAAAATGTTGAAAAAGTTCAGAAAATGTAGCAGCCTAAGGAAGATGGTCATAGACTTTTCAGGTAAAAACCAATGATTTGCCAAGCAACAATAAGTCTATCAAATAATAATAGGTCACCGATTCTATTGTGCTACGACTCCATAAGCAAAAGCAGGTAAAAAAAACTAGTTAACTTTGCAACTTAAAATTAGCGTACTGTCTACCACTGTGATTTACAGCACAAGCGAAATAAAGTTTAACGACAAAACATCCAAATTCGCATTAAATACACTTCACAATTAACAGAAGTGACATAATCCAACTACTTTATATTCGTCAAATGTTTATATTAAAAATTTTGTGCACAATTTTAGTTCAAATACTCAAATAGGAAACATTAACTGTTAGGTTCTTATTGTTTAAAATTTCCAAATATATAAAGCAATTTAATAGAAAGATCTGTAGTGAAACGGATTTTGATCGCTAATCCCAACAAAAGTATATTAAAAACAACTTTTTGTTTTTGTAAAAAAAAAATCCTCTGTACATAATGATAACTACTATCACATATAAAAATTGAGCAAAATAAAAATCTAAAACCTAGTATGTAAATAAGTAAAATTACGAATTCATTTTGGAAATCATTTTTGATAAGATTTTTTAAATTTTGATGTCTTTTATATTAATATTAACTAAGTCCATTAATGTTAAAAACCATTTCTCTTTACAAATATTACTAATGATAAGTATTCCATTGAAGAATTCAAATGTTATTTATTCACTGGTAGTTATTTAACAATAAATATTTCAGCTATTCAATATTAACATAATTTAAAGCCCACTTCGTTAACTAAAATCTTAAGAGGGCAATACAACAAATAATTTATTAAAAATATGCATGGCAATCATAATTGCTTCATTTATTTAACATCATTATTGGGTGGAAAATACTCCAACTGAGAGTGACACGGAAGAAATGAATCTATTCATTTGAAAAACTTGTTTTAATATATAATTTTTTAGATATGGACGCATCGCGTTAGACGGCGGTCGATTTAGATAGGTCTTCGCTATTGCGAGCATATGGGCGGCCAAGAACATGTTTTAAACAAATATATTTCATCCTTAATAACATGGGCGGTCATTTAATTTTTTTTTTTTTGGACGTGTATTAATGTTTAGCATACTTTATTAAGTAATTTTTAGAAACGATATTTTAATATCGCATCTTTGGTGAAACAAAGACATTACAGTAAATTTGTTGTAGACTGACTTAGCAATTCCTCAAATACGATTCCATCTGTAGGAACAAAGGCAGTGTTGAGATTTTTGCTGTTTGTGGTTAATGTGCGATCTATCAACTACTTAATGTGCGGTAACAGTATGTTGTATTTTAGTGATCAAAAAGTTGCCAGTGTGAGGAACCTGGCAACTTTTAGACCCCTTCTTTCCCCCAACTATTTGGCAACTATTTTCAAAATGATGCACTTGTAAAATAAGCAAGTGAATCAAATTACAGCAAAACAATACTGGACCACATTGACGTGTTAATGATGACAAATTGTTCGCGCTCGTACTAAGGATGGCTGGGCTATTACGAAGATGTGTCAGCAACCTAATAGTGAATGTATTTGACGTGGATTTCTTCAACTCTCATTTCAAAACACAGATTCTCAGCACAATATTGAGCATTTACAAAAATCATAAAACGAAAGAACATTTTTCATTATAGTTCTTACATGTTCTAAAAGATTGAACCCTTGAAACAACAATCTCTATTATCAAAAATATTATATTCTATAAAGAGGAAAAGTTTACGAAGTCTACAAAAAATTGTCAATTTTAGTAAAAATTATAAATATATTCCGTTTAAAGATAATATTTTGAATAAACGCTTTCGTAATTTCATAACTTCAGTCTTTTACAAGATGCTATAAAAAAAAACTAATCAAAAAAGCCAGACCAGAATTTTCTCATAATTATTTGTTATTTATAATAGACACTTATTTTGGAATACATAAAATGTTTAAATGGGACACATTTTATAACTTGGCTAGAATAAAATAGAAAGTTACCCGAAGTAGCGATGATAACACTTGTGTTCCATTCTTCTTGATTAGAACTTTTGAAAACTGTTTATATTACCCAACAATTAAAAAATTTGTATTTGTGTGAATGTTTCTCCGGAGATGCGATATTTAAATTCATATCGTCAGATTCTTTTCATAAAAGAAGCGAGTACGTATAATGTACGTACGAAGCGAGTACGTATATGAATAACTTTTAAATACTTTTGGAATTCATTAGACGTATTATTAAAATTTCTACTTGTCTTAATCAGGAAACGAACATGATTTTTTTTTACTTCATATTAAAATAATGGATGGATAATCTTGTGGACGTTATTGCGATTAATAACTCAATTGACATTATAACAGTAGAATTGAATCAAATTAAGAACATAAGATATTTAAACCATTTGACGTAATACATCAATTATAACTAAATATTAAATTCGAGCCGTTTACATCCGGATAAATTTGAATAAGAAAAAGTCTATCTTAGAATAAAAACAAATAAGCATCTTCAGCGCTCCTGTCAAATAGTTTTCTCGGGTATGGGTGAAATTTATCAAAAGAAAACCTAATTTAAGAGTGCGTGTACAAGTTTTAATAATGATACAATAGTACCGATCACAAAGAAGAGAAGGAGACATCATACTTAGAACCACGAGATACAACATTCTACAACCAATGTACCTGTCTTATGCAAATATATAAAAAATATATTCTCTTCACATTTTTATGTCTTTATCTGACAAATCATACAAAATTGGATGTTTGTTTACTAATTCAATTCATTTTTCGGTAGACCCCATCTCTTTTACTTATGATCTTCCGCGGTGATCCGTTTTCATGAGTATGGTATAACCGAATTCCACATAATCTTATTTTTATTTATCAAACAAGACAAATTCTGTCAAGTGCGAAGCTTGTCAACATTGTACAAAGACAGTAGCCCGTTATTAAAGTATCGTTGTTGATACAGCTTGGTTTACAGCTTTCACAATATCGTGTTTTAGAAAGCTTTACCAAACAGCAAATAATCAAATACATATAGTAATTTGAGAAGGGTTCATTTTTTGTACCTACTTCGCTCAACACTATTTACATCATAACATAGTCAAACAAAGATTGATTTTTCATCCAAAAAACTCGCTTTGAAAATATATTGCTCAATATAAAATGTATTCTTTTACCCAAGCAGTGGACGTCTATTTCAGATTGAGAATCATGCACTTCTTTAGTGGGTATTTCTTTTTCGTAGTTTTGTAGTGCTTTTTCGTGAATTTCGTTTTGAAAAACGTACTCCAAAAATACTTCTTTTTGTTGTTTCAAACTTCTTTGTTGTTTTCAAAGATTTTTAAAAATCTGCGTTAAATTATTCATCAAATACAAATTGCTTGGATACATGTGCGCTATAGAAAGAAAATTGAGATTTACTAAGCTTTGGAAGATCGGGTTTGGGTGATCGGTTTACGCGTTGGTTTTGGAGATCCTTACTTGATCGAATTTGATAAGGTATTATTCGAACATATGGAATTCTGAAAATGAGGCGTATAGGAATTAAAGCTAACTTATTGACACATTTAATAATATAGCTAAAGCTTGAAGAAACTTCACGAAAAGAAACCGAGCAACAATGGAAAGTTTAGAAAACCAAAGTACACGAAAATGTGTTAGTGTCCAAGGAACAAATCAGCTGCGGCAACATTTCTCAGTGAGTTCAATACAAACCATCTACTTCTTCGCTCATCCTGCTATTTTCGGAACGAACACCTAGCAATTCAAATAGATCCATGTTTGCAATTAAAGGTCGACCTCTGTATGTCATAGCCTGTTCCTACCTGTGGTTCTAAGTACATTGAAGTTGATCAGCAGGTGACCAAGTTTGATCCTCAAAATGACCCTCGTTATTCAACAATGTTTTCTTAGTTTGTTCCCACCTTTACAGCTGTAAGATGTATTAAAACTTAATATTTTTATATATAAGTACAAGCACTGAATCCATACAATACGATACTTATTTCTTTTATTTTAGTATTATTTTCATTACTGATAGAATGCCTTAAAGTTTAATCTGAAGTTTATAAAATAAGCAATAATATTAATTACTAGTAGTCCGGAATTTTAATAAACAGCTTTATAACAAATCAACACTTCAAACGTTTTAAATACGAAAATTTATAACTGATAGCGAGTTAGAGCAACGGAAAAGTTGCTTAATCACAGTCTCTTATCTCAAAGATTGTCTACCAATTTCCAAACTAGTTTTGAATAACAATGAAATAGTTTGCCAAAACAGAAAAATGAAATTTCAAACATTTCGTCAAAATAACCCTTGTAAAATAACACTAACAATCAATTTTAAGAATAAAAGAAAACAAATCTAACGATAATAATCAAAACAGTGATAATTTTTTTGTGTCTCAATAGTAGTGTTTACTTAATTATTAAGTTAAAAGATGAACTTAATATGATTATTGGGCTCAGTAAGCAAATAGAATATCGTTTCTCTGTGCAATTCAGACATTCACATGACTCTAGAAGTTGTATTAAATTTCTTTTACCATTATCACAAGTTTATAAGTTCCAGACGATTTATAATCGGTGGTTAATTAATTCAAAGACTAGCATTTTTTCTTCTAATTAAAATCTACTTGCATACTGGAACTTTGAGTTGCACTATAATTCAAACTGCCCCACAATAAGGCTACCAATTAATAACATGTTATAATTTGCCGATTGATTGGCGACTGATTGTAGTTGATGTTGCTGCTAGCGTGATGACATGAAGATGGGGTGGGCATTGGTGTCTCGCTGCAAAGCCCATGTATGGCCAATATGAGCAGATGTCAGTACGTTCGAATATCCGGATCGTCTTCACTCTCGGAATTAACGACCTGGTCTCGGTGAGTTCGTAGTGATCCTTGTCGCCTAAAATTACATCAACTTTTGTTAGCAAACAAAGAAAACACTTGTAAGATTGTTAATATTAAAACTGAAAAAGAGTTAGATAGTAGTGTATAAATACGCAATGACAAACAATAATTGATACGTAACAAGTATTGACACTTAAACGAATAATGTTTATTTTGTTGAATTCTCCCCGCATTGTATTGCTAGAAAATATTCATCCGGTTTAGCAACGTGTAAGTACTGTGTGTTATCAGAAGTCTAACAACCATGGTGCTATTTTGGAACTCTTTCATCAAAGAACACATCAATGTGAAATTGTTCGTCTACTCAACATGTGCAGACAGATTGTCAAAAGTAATTAACCGATTGGGAGATTAACGGTAATAACAAACAATTAACCGATTCATGAAGAAAACTCGGCCAGGAAGCGAAAAAGAAGGTAATTCTTTTACGAACCGACAAATCATCAAAAGAGAGTCCAGCGAAATTCTAGAGTTGGTTTGAGAAAATCGCTCATGATATCAGTATCAATTACAAATAGGTGCTACAAACACCTAAAAAATCTCAAAATAAAGCCCTACAAGCATTAAAAATCCAACGGGAATAAGCGCATGGATTCTAACGATACTGCCAACTGCAGCGTCGGACCGTCGTTCAGATGTGGGAGCGTATCCCATTTACCGAAGAGAAGTTGTTCACAGTACATTAGGCGCATAATAGTCTGGTATGCTGAAGAAGCCACAGCAACTGTTGAATACCGCCAAACTCCGCGGTCGATCAACTATTGCGCAAAAACTACGTAAGAGTGCTTCGTGTAAGGCTCGTTTTTCATATTTCATCTCATTCGCAGGGCGATCGTCCTACTCGCCAGATCTGAATGCGATGAACTACAGTGTATAGATGCTTTTGGGAAATAGGAGCTGTGTGACACGGCACAATGACGCAATCATTGTGCCAAGAATAGGACAAATTGTCGCCGTACAACCTATGGCCCATCACAAAAAGTCAAAACGCGTTTGGATCATTTATCAAAACGCGCTGGAAAAATTAACTCAACTTTTGTTTCTTACCTATGATGATTATGATGCGCACCGCGTCGCACCTGATGTTGTTGAGCGGCAGCTGCGGCGGCTGCAGCTGCTGCTCGCATATTGGCAGCCATTTTATCATCGTACACGGACACTAGACACTTGATATGCGACAGTTTGTTGTGAAGATACTGAAAACGGCGTTTCGCATGATGGAAGTTTTGGTCGCGTTTATTCGCTTCATATTCTCGAACAATTTGTTTAGAAATACTCTACAAGAAATAATTATTATTATATTCCTATGGAGTTTATATTTTATACTCAAAGATTTCTAACTAAGGAAATATTTTCAAAATTTTAACAGGAGAATAAATTATGGGTTTTACTAACTTTATATAATGAACTAGATTTATCGCCCGCAGCCGCTTCTTTAAGTTGTGCCTGTAGTGCTCCAAACTTCATTGAAACTTTTTCAACCGCACCATGCAGATTCCTATATTCAGCATAATCTGCATTAAAATCGGCTTTATACCGACGCCGCTGTTCTACATCCACAATGGTAGTATATTCTCTACAAAAATCAAACATTAAATACATTTCATTAAAAACGAAATGAAAAAAGACATTATTCTACTAGTTTAGAATTTTATGTTTATTAGAATTTTCACTAATACAGTAATCCCTCCATTTTCGCAGTTTAGAATCTACTCTACTCTCATTTAACTACTCTACTAGAAAGTAGCATCGGTCTTCACCGAACGTTAACTCTTCACAACGTCTATTTATTCCATACCTATTGTATGTAAGGTTTGTACGAGTTTATACCGTAATCTGTTTCTGCCAGTAAACAGTGGATGTGTAGTAAACATATGTATGTAAAACGTGTATGTATTAAAAAGTAAGTATGCAATAGATTAATAAGTAAAGAATGACATCAAGGTATACTAAATAAAATGATTACCAAAAACATAAAATCACTAATTTAGAAGATAAAAACAATATTCAGATGATAGAAAAAATCTACAATTCGCACGATATGCAAGAAATGTGCGTTTATAAGATTAAATGGAAACGTTATAAATTCAATAGGTAGAACAGAATAACAAAAAGCAAATTGGTATGATTTCGCGCAGTATATAAAGTGATGTATTATCAATATTTAATCATTTAAGAGTTGTTAATCACTTAAATGATTCTAAGATCCCTTTTATTCTAAGAACCACACTAAGTCCCACATCAAGACCCAAATTTTAATTATTACAATTTAATAAAAATATACTGTCACGGGTTGGATACCAGACATGTTTGGTTCGCTACCGCTGGCCGGATTAGTGGTGCTCGCAGACACGTACCTGGTCCGCGCAAGCTGTAATTTGGAGATCACCAAACAATGAAGAAACGGAATAAAAATATCTTTCGTTGCCACTCCGTGGTCTGATAAATTCAATAAAAGATATAAACAATATACACCATGTCAGTGAGCGAAGCTGCTAGTGCTGATAAAAAAGGAGCTACCTACTTTGTAAATTCTTGTCAAACATTCATTGAAAATAACGATTATACTATTGAACAGGTGTTTAATACCGATAAATTAAGGAAGTAATACCGATCGAAATATTTAAAAATATTTTTCAAAACATGAATCCTAATATGAAAGATAAAAACCTTAGGAAGATAAAAAGCTTTAAAAACACAACCATTATTTCACAATAACATTTGATAGATTTCAAACATATAAAAAAATTGTGCTTACTTTTTATAATCCGGAAACTCTCCGCTATTTGAATCATCAGCTTCCATACCATCATCATCCTCTATATCCATCGAACAGACTCGTGAATCAGCATTTTTTCCCAAAGGAGATCTTAAAGAATCATTATCCTTATTTCTAGTACTTGTTATTTCCACAGCACTAATGCTGTCACAGTCATTAGTCGCTACAGTTGGATTCGTTATTAAAGTTCTAGTTCTATTTGGCGAAGAATGGTGCTCCTCTTCGGGAGCGATGATTGGCGTCACTGACGCTGACTGATTGCCACTAATAGGCGATGATAGAGATAGACGGTTAGTAGAAGAAACAAGACCATGTGTTGACGCATTTGATGAACGTGAACTTGAAGATGATTTATTATTACCGCTGCTCCATCTACTAAATATAAAACCAAGTAATTGAAACACAGTGAAATAATTAAAATTTTGCTAATTTTTGTCCTCTTTAAGTGTATTTCACTATGAGGTCCATTATATTTGGGGATTTCAATCAAATTTGGTACAATTATTATTTTAGTAAAACGCTTTAAAGGTTTAAACATTTTTCATGTTCTTTCAGATAAAAAATAGTTAAAAATCAATAATCAATCTTTCTGCAAATCTCTCCGTTCAGTGTCTAGGTAATATTGTTTGCTACCTATCTTAATATCTTCCTCATTTTCTAACAAAAGGTGAACACGTTAAAAATATGTAAAAAAAAAAAAGCTTTTAAAAGAGAAAATCGTTTAGTTTTCAACATTCATCAATATTTTTCTGCCGAAATTTAATTATTTTTTCACTATCGATAAAGCTTATGCAACAGCTTCCTGAGAAAACGATTTATAAAAATAGGTGACTATCTCCTCCGCAATAGTAGTCACTTCGGGAGTAACGCAAGGATCTCATAGCGAACCTATTCTCTTCAATTTGTTTATCAACGACATCAAAGAAGTTATATCCCACTCGTCATTTCTTCTCTTTGCGGATGACCTAAAAATCTTCAAAGAAATTCAATGCAATATGACATTTCGTCGCTCCAGAACGACATTACCGCTTTTGAAACGTGGTGTAAAATTAATAGACTACATGTTAACCCTAATAAATGCAAGACCATCTCCTTTCACAAGCAAAGCATCCAATAGTCAATAAATAGACTTTCGGTTTCCGAGAACAATTTGGTGAAACAGATTCGCGACCTAGGTGTTGTGTTTGACCATCAGCTGAGTTTTGTTCCCCACATCAAAAACATTGGGATTCATATTTAGATCTCTAGTGCGCGCAATTCTGGAGATTGCAAGCATGATCTGGTCACCACACTGCAAGGTGCACATCGTCGCTCTCGAAAAAAATGCAGGAGAAATTTTTAAAATCTATGAGATATAGAATAAGGAATCATGATCAATCGTAAAATTGAAGACATATGCTTCTTACACAAATTGATGCGAGGTGATACAGAATGCCCGGAACTATTGGAAGAAATTAACTTTAAAAATCCAACTTGCATAAATCGCATGAATAACATCTTTCTTGAGAAGCATTGTTCCACTAACTATATCTATAATAGTCCGCTATACCGTATGGCCAGATTAGGAAATCAGGTATGTCAATCTGTCGACATATTTCATATCAATTCTATAAAGCTTACCCTCAAGAATTTCCTTCTTTAGAAACATTATCGTATAAGAGACATGTCATATATGGTCAAGAAATTTCAATCACAAAAATTGATCGCTTTGGATTGAGGTAGTTTGAGTTAATTTAATGTGTTTCAATATAAGAGTGAGAAACTACGACAAATTTGTAACTAATCAATATATTAGTGTATATTAAATGTCTTAAAAACAATTGATTGTAACTAATCAATAATATATATGTTAGCATGTAAGAATACATCTAAATTTAAGATAAATATTTAGATTGTAAATCTAAAAATATATATGTACTTTGGACTAAATTTCTGAGCACTTATACCGATCACAAATATATTTATTTGTTTTATTTTGTGAAGGAAAGAATATGATTCGTAAAACACTTTCTTACATAAACATATATTAATGCACATACCTATCTTTGGATTGTGTGTCTTGCCTTCTATCTCTTTCGGCTTGCCTAGTTCTACCATTCGCTTGACTTCCATTTAAAGTATTTGTGGGTGTAGTACCACGCGACCTATTGCCACTCAAAGGCGAAGGTCGTCCTAAAACCATACAAAAATAATATGTATTGTCAAAAAACCGGAGAATCATTTTATTATATAATAAGTTTAGTTCGGAGTGCGTTTGTGTCAGCTTAGCATTCGTGATTTAGCTATCAACGTTCAAATCGTTCAATCTGCAAAAAAAGGTTATATTTGACATCAAAACTTATTTATAAATAATCCAATAGTTTGATCAAATTAACATTGTAGATGATTAAATAAATCTTTAATTTTATAATATCACGAAACAAGTTCGGTGGTTTGACGAAATTTCTAAAATGGTTGGTGGCATGATGGCTGGAGAATATTGAGACGTGGGTTTTCCAAATTATATATTTAAACACTCTTTACTAAATACTGTTAGGATCCATGTATCATTAAAGTCGGTAGTTCTGTGGAGCGTTAATGCGCGCATATTAGAGTTAGTTGCATTCTAGGTGCGTATTGGTGTGCCACAGAGGAACTGCCGGCCCTAGACAACGTGTGTAATTAAATGGAAGTATTTTTGTATTGTTATGTATTTTGATTTATAATGTAAATAAAGCCCCCTTAGTGATAAATAGTTATTTATTATTTGATTTATTAATTGTTTTTCACCCTTTCTGCACACCCCGTCACTCAGCCGTGACAATATGTTGCACATATTTAAAATATATATGATTAATATAATGTGAAAATATATAATGTAGGTGTCAAGAGTATGCAGACCTAAAAAAGTGTATATATTGACAAATAGAAGTGTAATTCTAGCAAGAACATTAACAGGCCATGAATAATAAACAGCCCAGCAACAAATCTACTAGAAACTTTATTGATGTTTCTTATCACTCAGTCGCCTAAGCAGACCAAGCAGCTAACAAAATCCTCAAATTAAAAGAAAACACTAAAAACAAACTGAAATGGTTAATGCTAAGGTTATATTGGGTATAAAATAGTTACAGAATGGCATAATTAGATTACAAAAAGATATGAAACAAGAGAACTGAAGAAGTAACTAAAACAAGAGATAATGCAAATCAGAATGAAAGTAATATTTTTTATAAAAGTCAAATAGAATTTTAGATAAGAGTCGACGACGGCATAGACTCTTACCTGAAATAAGGGTTTCAAATAATAAGAGGAAAGTCGTATTCGGACATGTTGCAGAATGCTAAAAACTGTTAATTTCGGAAATTTAAAAGTAAATCTTAATCAATTTCAAGACTTCAAGATGTAATTCATTAATGTGATGTACATTAGCATACTTTAGCATAGTAAGAGCTTATTTTGATGGAACATATGTGGGTTGGACACAAGATAATATACCATGGCTTGCTTATTTTCCCAGCCACATTTATTTTTATGGGGCAAAAATCAGAGATATACAATGGGAAGTTCGAAAACATCTCAAGTATTGAAGCGCAAAATCAGAAAAGGATGTAAGTAAATTTTCACAGAAACTCTAACAGTTTCTAACAGGATATTTCCAGTCCACAAATGGGAGGTACCTACTTTGTGCAATTACTTCAACATTCTTTGGGTTTTTTTGTTGAATCACTTGAAATTAAAAGCCATACTTTCGTGCCTAATGGACATTTACTTTCACGGTCAATTTTGGTTTGTGGCCATCATTAGATGAAAATTTATTTAATTTATTTACTAAATGGCTGAATGAAATCTTTAATCTGTGCAGATTACAGGTCTTGAGAAATATTTATTAATTAAACAAAGAGATACTACTTTCCATAAAATGTAATTAAGAACCTTGTTTTCGATCAAAATAGCAATTATAAATCACTTCTTGATTAATTTCTATCAGAAACAAATTTGAGTGATGCTGCAACTGTTTCGGTAATATTTTTAAAAATCAAATTCAACTTTGAATAGGTACTTGAAGCAGGTATCAAACGCGGCAAGGGCGTAAACAGAGATCAATACCTCCCAAAATTTCAAAAAAAAACTCAAATATTTTTACATTCTCAAATCTTTTTCGGCATATGTTACAGAAATGATGTCTGATCCAAAATATGGTAATTAATCTACACTGTAATAATTATGTTACTTTTGATTAACTAACATATTGTTAATGTGTGCTTTTATACCTATCCTACGCACGTTCTATTCCTTTATCTCTTTGTGTTCAAATGTTAAATTGGGGAAAAAGAATTTCTGGTGTCTACTGTGTGCATTACTATACATAGACTCTATCCAGACGTGTAAAAAGAAAAAGAAATTCCTATAATTCTTACATATCTTTTTATAATAAATTAAACTAATAGTTTGTAATTATTAGAAGTACCTTACAATTTTCAAATATAAATATCAACATATTCTTCTGAAAAAATTTATTAGAATTTAATTTCTATACATATCAATCACAAAGGAGCATGCCGGTCTAAGTTTATTTGTAATGAAAGAAGAATTGTATTGCAGATATAGTATAATACTTGGAGTCATAAATTTACGATTGCAATAAGTAACCATTATATATTTTTGCAAACAGAACACAAATATAATCTATTACTTCTATCTGCTAACCACATGTTTCATGGATTAAATAAAACGTTACGTAAATAATAAGAGCTTAGTCTATTTTCTAATAGAAGGCGGAATCGTAGCTGTCGTAAGTTTACGTAGCTGTCGTAAACTGTAAATGGGTTTGAAACTTCTTGTGGCAAATTTGAGCACGCGAGACTGCACCCTTAAGGATTTGTTTTTATAATGTTTATGTATTGCTTAACGAATAAATCAGCTTTTAAATTTATTGTCATCTAATTATTAAACAATGTTACAAAATCCGACGAATCTAAATCGTTTATAAATGACTAAAGGATATAAAAACTATTCTTATCCTAACAAGTTAACCAGCTATGATAAAACACAAATCTATCTCAAATCAAATTTTTAAAACTGAACGTTTGTCACCCTTTATATTAATTTGTACCTGTATTAAAGCTGGTAGGTGATCTATCTCCTATAAGACCATCGTACGAATTAACCGACAATGCTGCTATATTACTAGTACCATCATTTTCGAGACTTCCGCTGCCATTATTTCTTTCGCTCAATCGCATACTAACGTCTTCCATATCGGAATCGCTGTCGCTCGAGGAAAGCGATAATGCGGAACCGCCCAATGCTCCATGACGTTTATGGCTACTGCCGCCCGATTCACGATTCGCTAAATTGCCTAACATAAGTGACGAAATACCGCTGCCCATTGTCGTACCGAGGAAACTAGTGTCCGAATTACCTATTAGAATATTGAATCACATTAAATCATAAAAAAATATGTGACTATTTAATTTGTGATTTTTTATGATCCAAATAAAATATTTTAATATATTACAACAGACACAAAACACGTTTTTTAATATGGTTAACAATATTCTAAAAATTAGAAATTTTTAGACTTTTTATGTATCTCTAATTTGAATCGTCTGCATCTCCTTAAAATTATTTTTCAATGGCATCTGTTAGTCCTTAAGTAAATGAAGAAATAGGCCTTTAATTGTCAAATCTTATCTTCATGATAAACTATGGTGAAAGAATCGTATTAGTTTCCGATAATATTATGGAATATTATCGTTTACCCTTGGAATGGCGATTCCTCAGCAAAAGACTTTCTGCGTTTTTGAGTTCGTGAAAACACGCGATGGTCGGTGTGCTTCTCAAAAGCGATTTGACACTAATCTGTTCCCTAAGAACGTTCAACTGTGGTTTCGACAGTTTCAAAAGAGTGGATGTGTGGGTAAAAGAAAAAATCCAGGGCGACAAAGAACGGCATAGACAATCGTCATAATTTTCACGTATTTGACGAACATAGCACCCTATGAAACAGTTGAGCAGGAAAGAGATTCCCCTAAAGTGAACGTCTTCTGTCAGGACAAGGTTTATGGCACCTTTTTCTTTGAAAGAAAGAAAAAGGAACTACATCATCAAGGACAAAGCTATTTCGATATGTTCCAAAATTACTCTTAACATCACTAAAAATAGAGTCATATGACTTTCATTTTTCAACAAGATGGAGAAAGCATAGTCTGATTGACATCTGAAAGTACGAGGTGCCCCAGCGGAAAGCGCTCCACGACTTGCTCTTTCTGCTTGGTTTGCGAAATGCCTAAATCTCACAGTGCATAATTTTTTTTCAGTAGAGGTATGTAAAAATTCGCGTTCCTGTTCCAGTGCTACTCATTACCAGCGATGACCTTAACATCGAATAGCAACAAAGACCAACTCAATGGAACGTGATACGCTGGAAGCTGTATGATACGCGCCTGGTCGCAATTCTCTTATCGCACACTATTCTTTAATAAAATGGTTCAATGAAATTGGTTCATTCTTTTGAATAACCCTGTAGAATTATTTGATTCATTGATAGGCATTATACGTGGAAAAAGACCAATCCTTAATAAATATAAAAAAAGAGATCTCTTAAAGGTTACAGGTGCATTCGAGAAAAATCAGAGAAAGGTGTTAAGGTATTAACCATTGCCACAAAACTTACATAAATTATACTTACCAAAACTTAAAGCACCATTACTAGAATTGGAAATCTCCCTACTTCGTGGATTCATATTGGCTGAGTCACGTGAATCTGTAGGCGGGGGTGGCCGCCTATGTCCGCTTGCCGTATCTGACAAAGGAGATAATGCAGCAGCCATTCGTCGCGCCTGATGAATATCGCTGCTACTGCTATTGCAATGAGACGACTGGTGATGATTCAACTGGTACCTGATTGATATAATAATTTATCAGTTCGAGAAAAACAACTATAGAATCGTCTAATCTGCTTTATTAAATAGCAATGTAAATCCTCAAGCGCTTTGGATTCTGTAGAAAATTATATTCAGCAGCGTATCATATTGAGAGAGTTACGTAAAAATGTAATAATTTTTCATTGAATACAACCTACATATACATGAAAATTCTGAGTTGCACGTTTATTATTTTTAATTTAGATATGTCTCAGAAAACATTATAGTATTCAGACTAGAATTAGGTGTGTTGATGTCTGTCGTGGATGTCTAGTCAAAACTTAGATAGAAACAATTTTTAAACAGTTCCAGACTCCAAAGGAACAAAGATGTTAGTTGAGTCCACTCGGAATACAATGGTGTCTTCTTACTATAAATCTAAAAAAAACATAATGAAATGAATTTGTTTATCGACAACTAACGCTAAATATATTCAACAATATACTTGTAATATAGACAAGAAAAGTGAATTCTAAAAAAAAGTAAAAACTTAAAAATTTATAATAATATTTGCAATTACACTGCTTTAAAACCGTTTTTGAAATTCTTAAAATCAACTTAAAACAATTCAACACCCTATCATGCTGAAATAATTAGAATCCATTTTGGAACTAAAGCAGCTGCTTAGTCGCTGATATGCTGGTTCCCTTTATTCCAGTTGTTGACGTTACTATTGCATCCTGTCTTCCTGTTTTGTTATCCAATAACATTTTAACCTTTTTGCTTAAAATAGCGTACGATACCCCAAACTCACAGGCAGTCATTCTTTGGAGAAGAATTGGCGCCAACGGCAAGGCATTTTGATTCCTGTGGATCAAAATCGAAACAACCAAGACATGTACATACACCGAAATCGTAGCACTTCCGTGGGTCCAGCTTCGGCCATGAGGAATGGACGTTCCAACAAGACCTCAACGCCGGTTCACAAGGGTAAAAACCACGAAAGACTGATGCAAGGCTCATTTTCCTGATTTATTCCCATCGACAAAATGATCGTCCTCCTTGCCGGATTGATGTGATAAAGTGCACCGTATAACCACTTTTAGAGGACCGGGCCTGTCCTACACTTCACTCAGTTTTAAATCGCTAAAGCAGCAATCATAGTGTCGAGAATGGAACAAATTATCGAAAAAAAAACTGCAACTCATCACCAAAAATTTCAAGATGATCTCTATCAAAATGAGTGCTCAATTCCCGGTTACTTAATTAATATATTACATTAGTTATATTGCGATTAGTTTATATTACTTAATAACTGGCTATTACTTAATGCCCGTTTTATTATCTATGTTGTTTTGTTAAATTTCTTTTGTTTAATAAAATTACCTTGAAAAAATGTCACCTTCTAGATATAAACATTATTTTGAAATCAGTTATTTTTTACCTCAATTAGGAAATATGAACAATAAATTCTTTGAAGCAAAAATGAATGTCATTGATTTTGTGATATAATAACAAGATAACAAAAAACGCGAATAATTAAATGAATAAAACTGGACTTACTGGTATTGATAGTTGTTTTGTTCGGATGGTTTCTTATAATGCGATATCCTCTGCCTTTTAGTTGGTAATCCGTCAACACCGTCAATGTAGCCAGGCCTTTTATTGGTTCCATTTCCACTGCCCGTGCCATTTCCGCCACCGCCTGACGAAGAGCTACTGATCGGCGGTGGTGGCGAGCCTGGATGTGTACTATTCGGTGAATGGCCACTACCTGTTGAAGAACCACTATCGCTGCTACCCGGAGGCGTTAAATTTTGTGGTTTTCGTCTAAATAATATATTTGAACATTGTAATAAGTTTAATTAAAAAAATTATAGAAAAATAAAGATGTAAAGCCCACAGATCGCGACGTAGGCGATGAGAGAAATTGTCGGTGCAAAAAGTATAGATCAATGTAAGAGAGAGAACCTGTGAGCTGTACATTGTGAGAACTAGTTTGGGATTTCTATACTTTGTGGTACGTCCATCCGGATGCATTTTGGTAGTTCGAATTCAATGTTGAAAACACAGTATTACATTTTGTCACATAGTATCCGGAGTTTCTAAAAGCCCGTGTGCAATCATCTGTTTCTATTCTAAGATGTAACATTATGTCTAGTTATGATGATTTACATCCGCTGGTTTTCTTAGTCAATTTCAAGCAATTTTTACAATACATAACAATGCAAAGAGGAAATGGAATTTTGGATCCCGTGGATCATTAGAACTGGGCTGACATTTTATGTTGCCAATAGAATTTCATGTACAGAATTGTTGAAAAAGACTTATGGTAAATCAACTTTATTCAAAACTCTACAAGTGGTACAAAGCAATTAAAAAAGACCGAAAAATGTGTGAAGATTCATTTATTTAATAATCTTCTCACCGTGAAGATTATTTTAACGTCTTCAACCGGACTTTATAAACAATTTATATGAAGAAGAGAAGAAGAAAAATTCTGAATTAACAAACCAAATAATAGATATTGAGACAGAAAACAGAAAAATATAATCCGATATACAGCTTTTGAAAAAAAAAATTCTGGCTATACAATATGAAAAAATTGAAATGAATGTTATAATAACAGGGCTAGTCGACGAGGGAAATTGATCAGAACAAACACAAGAGAATATTCGGAAAGTATTAAATTATGTATCACAAGAAATAGTGACTAATGATGTACAAAAAGTACAAATTATAGACATTCTCAACCAATAGTGAGAGTGATATTTCAAAAGAAAAATTAATTCGTAAAGACCAGAGCTAGAAAAGGAAACCTTACTCCACACAAATGTCTCATAGAAACAGTTAACAATAATATCTACATAAATGAAGAATTAAGTCCAACTCACCAAAGATTATGTAAAAGTGCGCTGGAACTAAGGAAACATGGTTTCAAATATGTATGGCATGGTAAAGGACAAATCTTTGTGAGAAATCTTTGTGTCTATTGTGATATATTAATACTGAGAACAGTAATGGAAAATAAGGCAAGAAGATGACATCAATAATCTTATATAACAAATTTAATGTTAAATGACAACAAATCACTCTAATTTTTGCATATTAGACACCTTCCTTTGAGCCCCATAGAGATCATAGGTCATATCACATGTGAAATTTATCCAGAATTCTCTTTTAATAGCTTTTATTCTAGCATTTACTTCGTTCCTGACACGTATGTACTCACTGCTAACTTCAGGTGTTAACGCACTTTTATATTTTAGATAACTTTTAGGTCGACCAGATTTTTCGGCTCCTGGCAGAACCATGGTTAGGTGCGGTGTGTTGCGTTTGTGTTAACTTTCCTTGTACCTATAGTTTCATTTGCTGTTTCATGAATACACTTGTTTCTGCCAGTTGTATTCTATTTCCACGTCGGGATTTATTTCAATATTGCATAGTTTAGATGAGAGTCTACTATTGTAGAGAGATCAAATGCTTTCAGTTGTCATTCTAAGTTGTACTTTTCTATTAAATGTGGAGATTTCTTCTTCAGCTGAGAGCGTTCTAGTAAGATCTTGTATAATATAAGATTATGATCAGTTCCAAGATTAGCCGATATAAGCGCTCTGACATCCAATATTTGCGTTGGTAATAGCGCTGGGTTCGTGATTATGAAATATATCATTGATCGCTGATCCGTGCTATTATAAAATGTATATTTTTGTTGCTCTTTATGTGGGAAATAGGTGTTGTTGATTCTCAATTAATTTCTTGCACAAAAATCTATTAGAATTTCGCCGTTTTCATTCAGTGCTGGCTCGTTGTACTTTTGCTTTATGTGTGGAATGACATTGTTTCCGATTCTAGCATTAAGATCTCTGACTAGTATTATTCTATCTCTATCTTTAATGAACATAATTACCAGAATATAATAAACATGATTGCAAGATAGTTTGAGATATTTGATTGCTGAGATATTTTATTCGGGATATTTTATTGTTCAAATCAATGATCGATAAAGAATGGATAATCATCACATAAAGTGTTACACAAGTAAAATTAAAATTACAACTCAAATAAATATCATACAAAATTATAAAATAAAGGGGGAGAAACATCCATATACATAACTCAAACAATAAAATACAATATAATTGAATCACAGAAAGATGAATACAACAAGATATCAATACAATTACATAACAAACGAAAATTTAAAATAATAGCACCATATGGACCACCATCGAACAAAATAGAAGAATTCGAGAAACCTCTAGAAAAGTTGTTGAACAAAAATGCACTGGTTTTAGGAGACATGAATATAGATTTATTAAAAACGAAGAACATTATAATTAACTATATAGACCTATTAGAAATTATAGATTTATTAAACCTTTAAATATAATTGGTGCTGACAATGTAACGAGAATAGACTATAATGGCACATGCACTATACTAGGCCACTGCTACTCTAACATTAATCAACTAGAATATAAAATTGAGACAGACGATGTTGGATTTACAAATCTGAACTTAACAATAACAAAATTTAAAAGATGAACGATTTCAACAAGGAAACAAAATAGCTAAATAAAATGAAGTGTTATATTTTAATCAAAAAAAAAAAAATAATAATAATTAGAAAACTTTTCAGTATACAACTTCAAAGAACTGACAGAAATAACACAAGAAGTTAAAAGGAAAAGCGAATACAGCATCAAATTAAAACATAACAACAATTGGATGACGCACGTAATAATTGACGCCATAAAACATAGACAAAGTATATTTAAAAAAAATAAAACAAAATCAAGATGATGAAGCAAAAATTAAATTTAAAAAACAAAGTTACCATGCTAAATAGAAAAGAAAAATCTGAATACTCATAGCAAATTAGAAGAACACAAGCATAATCCACGGAAAACTTGTAGTACAATAAATGAGATATTAAATAAATATAAAACTAAAACTCAAAAAATAATAACAATAATAGAAAATGGAATAGTTTAACGCAAAAATAAATTTGTGAAAATTTTAATGACTTCTACATCAATGTTGGACAAAAATACCCTCTAAAACAAGAAGCATCAAAGAAAATAGAACACAGAGCTAAAGTGGACGACAAAACAATCTATCTGAAATCAGCAACGCAACAATACAAGAAATAGGAAATATTAATGAAATAAAAGAAAACTTTGCATCGGGTTACGACAAGATAACAATAAAAGATATTAAACTTCTCAAAAATTTTGTTATATCTTGTAATTTGTTGCCCGTCATCTGCGTATGTTAAAAACTATTTCATCTGCGTATGTTAAATAACTTGTATCTAGCATTAGGTCTTTTAAATGTTGTATATACAGTGGAAACCAACAAACGAATTATATAAAACTTCAGGTTTAACAAAAATAAGGACATTGCGTAACATCGAACAATCCCTACTAACGTATACGGACTGGCAAGGAATAAACAAAAAAGTGAATAGAAATGAAGCAAAATAAGGAGAAACATTCACACAACATTAGAAAAACAGGAATTATGTAACATCTAAAATAAAAACAAATACAGAAAATAATAGCAAATAATAGAGTTATTAACTAGATGAAGGCATCAAAAGAATTAACTTCATACATCGATTTAGAAAAAATAATAAAGAAATTTTGGCAAAAATGATTAGAATCCATTGACAGGCAAAAATGATTAGAATCCATTGGAAATTAAATACAAGAAAGGGACTATCATACCAGTTAGACAGGTGTTTTTGGTTCCTAAACTGGATTCCTATACTAAGTTTTTTAGGGAATATAACTTAACATACTTCTTTTATTGAATCTATTACGTTCATCAAATTTATGGTAAATTACCACTTGAAGACATATTTTGTAACTTAGTTTAGAATAAACTTATTATAAAAGTCCCACCAATAAAGTAGAAGAAATCGAGATGGAAACTCATTATAGTAGCTTACGAGAAATAACCCTCGTGAAGCTTACGAGAGAATGCTAATGAATAGGTATAGTCAGTGAGTTTTTGTTTTTGTCGGAGTCGAGAATTTCAGTTTTCTCTGAAAGTGTCCTCCTATGTCGGTGTGACAATGGTGTTTGTCTTTTGTTCAGGGAGGTGAGGCGTGTTGTCTTGTTTGTTACTGAGTGATACTCTTCTGATTTATTTTTTATCTTAGAATAACTAATTCTGCTTGCTAGTACTAATTCTGTTTTTATAGCAGTTCAGTTTACGCTATTTGTGCGTGTATTGATTGTCTCGTAAAATGTTTTGTCTGTTTTTTGATGTGTTGTGTAACTCTGTTTCAGAAATAGGCCATTGGATGAACACTTGTCAGGAATGTATTGATGCTGTTGTTTGCTGGTTGATGGCATGCTTCAATTGGAATCACATAATCAATTATGTGATTATATCCTTATTAAAAAGGATCCGATGTGGTACGAAAACAGTATTTATTATTTTTTCTTGTCAAAATTTTAGTATGATAAATAATTTTTTGCAGTTAATTTCAAATAACGCATTATTATCGCAAACTAATTATTTTATTTATGTAAAATAACCGAATTTAAGATTAATATCAATTGGAAATTGAATCAATTCCATTATGGCTACAAATATGTACTTCCTATGTTAATCAATCTCGTTGAAAACAATTAAACAGTTTACATTTTGTTTGAGATCAAATAATCCATCCAGCCGTCTATCTACTTAAAACAGGTAATGTATTTGAAATTCATGTATACAGTGGGTATAAATCAGTGGATTTAGAATCACAATTTTAATGTTTTAGCAAAGGTTACAACTTTACAATTTGGTAGCTGGTTGGTATTGCATCACATCGAACGATAGTTTACATCAGGGATTCTTTAGCTACGGGTCATAATAAAAAGAAATATGATTTCCAAGAAGAAGACTTTCGGATCACTGGGTACACGGGTTAATACAGAGAAAAAATAAATAAAAAGAGCATAATAAAAATTTAATTATTATCTTCCTTAAATGTTATGGAAAATTATATTTAAATTTTATAAGGCGTATTTTTAAAACACCTAAACCAGTTTTAATAATCCTCAAATGCATGAGAATCGAAAATCTTGTTTCGTGTGTTATTCTAGATTTTTATACTAGACATTTTAAGAAATGGTCATAATTTGGTATTATTAGAATAAGCTTTAATTTTGAATGAACAATTGACTAGTTCTTACCTTTTGAGAATCTGTCGTTCTGTTTCCGTATAAAACGGCCAGTCATCTTGGACGTCATTCCACAGACTTCGGTTCAAATGAAAAGAATTGTCTTTGAGAAATGCGATCTGCTTCAATATGGGTGTTATAGCTTTCTTTTCACGTAAACCCTCTGGAATGAGTGTTTACAAATTATATTAACATAATTACACTAAAATAATTAATACAGAAACATTGTTATACTATATAATTACCTTTCAATAGACGTTCCAGTAGTTCCGGCTTTTTAAATGGCCTTAAGGCTAATAGATGTATCATTCGTTCTCTGAAATAAACGTTAGAAAGTTTTACTAAAATAATAATAATAACAGATGAAGTAGTGTACTAAAACTAGATTTCCTCTTAACAAATTTCCGTGTATTGATATAAACTCGAAAATTGGTGTATTGATATAAACATTGAATGATAATGGGTTTAAAGGAAATGAGTTTCGGAGCAACAAGTCGATTCGATCGATTCAATGCTAGAGATGATGAAAGACGAAATCTTCCTTTCACGTTTACTTTTAGTGCGTCTTTTCACTTGAGCCACACATTCAATTGTCACAAGGACGTATTTGGGTAAAACCCCTAAGGTAAACATCTTCTGTCGTGTATCTCAGAGTAAGGTTTAAACGCTGTTAAGGGCAAATCTCGATTTTCACCCAAACTGGTTGTGCACTCTTCTCCAAGCAGAACGTCATTTGCTGAGAGCTTACGTTTTCGCAAGTAAACGACCATTTGAATGTTACAGGTAGAGTAACTAACTATAGCGCCTTTGTGAGGCAGCCATTCAAAACATAGATAATTCCTCCTTCAAGTGGTCACTGGCTCCATGACGATGTTTAAGAACTGAAACAATGCGTCCTGAAATCGATTCTTTTGTTTTTTGTTTTGTTCTTACCGTGTATTTTCATTCTACATATATCAAATAAATACTTTCATTAACACAATGACCTAATGTTATTTAAAGAACGCGGAACGCCCATTTTAACCTATTGATTACTACAAAATGTTATTACTTGCTAGATCTCCGAACAATATCTGGCAACGATAATGGCTTATTATGCGAACGACCACTACCCGATGTCACAGAAGACGTCATACTTCCGGATCCTCCACGTCCTGCAGGCGACCCATTCATTACTGATGCATAGCTGCCACGTGAAGAATTGCTACTGCCATTAGTGAGACCCAACGGATCACCAATATTCATCGCCGATCGAAAGGAACTGATTGGAGCGCCGCCTGAAGGAACCGATGTTGCTGATGATGATGATAATGTTACGTCGCGTCGCGAATTCGTCATTGCACCACCATTTGAATTATGGGTGGAGAGATTCGATGGATGGGAGGTATTCGATGCTGGGGATATTGATGGAGATAACGAATGTTTCAGTTTTACTTTGCGTCCAATGTCTGTTTGATTCATTTTGATCTCTCTGGCGCTTTAAGATAAAAAAAAATGTAACTTAAAAAATTGTAATTCAAAACAGGAAAAGTTAGTTTCTTATAGTTAAATATATAATCCTGATTTTACTACTTAAATCTTAAAGATATATCATATTCAAGCTTAATCATTTAGAAATTTAGGGCACCAGACCAGTAACTCTAATTTAGATACAAAGATATGTCAATTTCCGTGTAAGTAATGCAGTTGCAAATAAATATGAAATGTAGGATAAAACACATATATAAAATATATGTGTTATATTTCAAATTTATTTATTTATTTGAATAAACTTATAAACAAAACAATGAAAAAGTATCAATTTTCAATAATTTTTCAAGATTACAGGCAACGGGAAAAGGAGAAAATTACGTAACTTCCTATATAACCCTACTAACCCTAATACAACATATAAAAAATTTAGAATTATCATTTAAAGGTAAACTCCCCTTTGAGTGGTATCGGCAAAATTTTTATTAACAAAAAATACAATTAGAAAAATTACCATTTATTTTTAAGATTTTCCTCTGCAACCGTCATGCGATGTCGTGTCGTCTCGTAGACGTCATCATTAGCATGCACACGTATCTTGTGCGTCATCGGGCCCAAGACGTGCAGCTGACCTTTGGCCGATTGTCGGAGACATTCGAAACTGCCACCAGGGCCTTCCATGTCGGCCGTTGATGACATCGAGAAATTGAACGACTGTGTCGCGGCAGCAGACGATGGAGACTGTAACGCTGTGTTAGATACGGATGATGAACCGTTAGGGTCATTCTGATAATGTGGTGTTGGAAATGACAATTGCTGCAAATTAAGAATTGTTGTTAATCATTTTTCACAAAATCCATGTTATTATAAATTGCATTATAAATACAGTACAGTAGACTTTCGATTTACCGAGTCCCGGTCAACCATGCCTCTGGATTAACGGAGCTAGTAGTCATCGGAAGATAAAAAATAAAAATGAACCTCCTAATAGCGGAACAATTACGGCGAGAAGCGATGTTTATTCGTTTTACAAGTAATGTTGAACCTTAGATGTCTCCACTGGCTGTTGCAAGGTCAATTCCTCCCGCCCCCTACCCTCTCCCATATACGTACATATGTTCAGAAATATGTAATCGAGCTTGATGTTCGGAAATACTGTACAGTACTGCGCTCATGTTAACGTGGTTGTGTTGTCTTTTGTGCGTTGATTTCTGTATTTCGATATGAGCGGGGAACGGAAGAGAGTTGTAGTTGCTCTTGAAATGAAATTGAATGCAATAAAACGGTTGGATAATGGCGATAATATTATAAGGTGGCTACCGATTTGAAAGTTGTAGACATAACCAGAAAGAAATTGAAAACTTTCTAAACAAAAGTGTGAGTGGAGGAAGTGCTTTCAGTCGAAAGAGTTTGAAAAAGGGCGGCTACGGACAGGCATCTGAATCTCTTCTTTTGTGGTTTTCACAGCTTTCAGGGATGGCTAATCCTATGAGTGGGCAAATGCTTCAAACTAAGACGCTTGAGTTCCACAAGAACATTAAAGACGCGAGAAAACATTCACTGCAAGCGCTGAATGGCTGGACAGGTGGAAGAAGTAATATGGCATAAGGCAACTGAACATTAGTGGGGAAAAACTGTCAGTTGACTCATCTGAAGTTTCGAAATTTCAGTCTAAAATGGAAGAAATCGTTTTCAATAAAGGATTGATCTCAGATTAAAATTTCAACTCAGACGAAACTGGTCTTAACTTTCGAATGCTACAATATACTGCAGCGAAAGAAGTGCATGGATGGATAGCACGATTTTAAGTGGCTGGTTTTAAAAAAAATGTATTCCTGTCACTGAAACATTTTTGAAAAAAAATTAGCTCCTCAGGAAAGCTATTTTATTATTGGAGAATGCGCCATGTGGCCCAGACACCAAAGACCTGTGCACTGTTGATATTAAAGCTATATTCCTATCCCCTAATGTGAAATCGTTTATACAACCCCTAGACCACGGGAAATTACCGATGACGAGAAAGTACCGGCGAAGGCTTCTTCAGATGTTTATTGCAAAATTAGACGAAGGACTGACTTTTAAGGAAGTCTTAAAGCAGGTACATTAAAAGATGTAGCATACTGGATTGCTTTAGCGTTGGACGAAGTGACAACTTCTTCTTCTTCTTCGTCCAACGTCGTGGCCGACGTGTGGTGACTCTATGGAGGATGTTTCTGTGGTGCAGGGCG
>WYDF02323698.1:0-27756 GCA_009867245.2 Adranes taylori
AAGGACTCTGATGAATTTGGTTTAGAAGAAAGTTTGAAGAAATTTGCAAAACCAACACAGGTCGTTCTAAGATTAGTAAAACCTATCGAAGGTACAAATCGAAATATTACTGCCGATAACTGGTTTTCTTCCTTAGAAGTTGTACGGCAATTAAAAAACAGAGGGCTAACTTACCTCGGAACAATGGAGAAAGCTAAAAAAGACATTCCTCCGTGTATTTTACCAAAAAACGAGGAGAAAAGTTTGTAAAGAGGGAACGATATTTGGTTTTACAAAAGAAATGACTGTCCATACATCCCAAAAAATATATAGAACGGTATTCTCATATCTTCCACGTACCATTCAAAATCATTTGACGATGAAACAGAAAAAACGGAGATTATAATGTACTATAATTTTACGCAGGGTGGAGTGTATATTCTTGACGAAAAATGTGTCATACACTCTACGAGCCGTCGAATCAGGACGTAGCCTATGGTGCTACTTTTCGCATCTTATACATCAATGGAGTAAATACCCGTGTTATCCATTAGAGTTACACAAATAATTTTGCGCTTGAGAAAACCGATTTTATAAAGATATTTGCAGATGAGTTAGTTAGGTCGCATTTAGAAAGAAGGTCTACTGATAATCCAAAGATTTCTTGAGAACTGCGGTTTTCTATACGGAGGATTTTACACCTTCCCGAAGAACGGCCGGAACCAGTTAGCAAGGAGATACTTGAAAAAAGAAAAACATGTTACACATATCTCTTCAAGATTAAAAAGTAAAACTTTCCACTTGTGTTACATGTGTACTAAGCCAATTTTGTGTGGAATGTACAACAAGCTATGTACAAACTGCAGGTGAAGTTTGTGACATTTTTGGGCTATGTGATTTTTGTGTACATAAAGTTTTTTATTTGATGTTTAATTTTTTATTGTAAGCTTGTGTCCCACACGTAAGTGAAAGGCAACACATTTTGTTTAGTATACGTATATAACTATGTTTACATATTTTGTTAAGAAAAATAGATCGTGACCAAGATAGCAAAATTATTTTTTTTAACCTATGTATTTCGTTTTTATAACAAAACTATACAAAGACATTAAAGGCAAACAATCTTAAAAGAATATATAAAAACTATTATTCGACGCCATTTATATAACCCGGCATTCATGACCGCACCTCATAAGCAGTGTCTCAGCGCAGTAGTTAAGGGTTCAAAATACTTGGATTCCGGTGAACTGACGGTCTCGGTGATATACTAACCACGCATTAATAATAATGATGTCATAAACGTTATGTGATAAAGGTTTAGAGCCTTTGTAAATAAGAAATTTTTTATATGCCAGAATTTGATTTAAATTCACACAAACATAGTAGTGGCAGTTGATATTTGCGTCTGCGTCATTACTCATCTAGACAAAATGCGTGGGTAACAAACATTAATCAACAACGTTCAATGTGACATCATTATAGATGTATTAAAGTACGTCTGAAAATGTTGTTTATAGTAGATAGTTTCATACTTCTTGTTACGTAAACACAAATATTAATTGATTTAAGTATAGGAACTCATTATAATTTATTTTGCACAGGTTCACATACACCGGAGTCATACTGGAAGAAAAGCAAAGTGTACATGCATGAATTCAAAATATCTTGCGAAATAACACAAAGTAGGTCACAAAAATTAATGAAAAAATACTTAGACCCTGCAAAAACTTTAAAAATTCTTGCATTTAATGGAAAACTAATTTTAACTCGTCTACAGGAATGTATGGGTACAATTGGGAGTTTAAGAGAACAAGTGACGGAAACACTAAAAACGATTGATACAATTTGTGCTAGAATTGATAAGCATTCAGGAATTGTACTCGGTGAGAACACAGGAGACCTGGAAATAGAACATGTGAAGCTAAAATTTGCAAGATCAACCTTGAAACTTACATCACAACTATTTAGTCCATCAGTGGATACGGTTACAGAACTTGCAGAAGCAGTCTTTATCGATTCTATCAACGGTAACAATACTAATAATTTCCAGCAAGTATTCAATTCGATGTTCGGATCAATATCGCGGGATGATACTTGGAAAATAGCAGTTGCGAATCAACTAGTGGATGTTTTAAAAATAGTAAATGACATTTTGGAAAATAAGCGTGACGATTTCATTGCTCATTTAAGAGATTTAAGGGAGATACATAAAAAAATGTTTCCTAAGAAAAAATCCAAAGATTGTATCGTTCGAATCGAGCTGAAGGGAAAATTCATAAAGGTAATTATGAAAATTATAAAACTGTATGATCGTCGCATGAAGGGTATTCCAATTCTCTTTGATAACTTGTACGAAAAAGTTAGAAAGAAGATATTATCAATTAAATCAAATCAGACTAAATTTGTTAAAAATAGCTAGTTCGGACAAATTTTGCGCCAAATTTCGCCTACACATATAATTGTATTGCAAATAAAGATATTTATGTAAACAAAGTAATTTAATTATTTCTCATATTAAGTCAACAATGATAAAAGTTACAGCTAATACCATATTACGATATGGCATAAAATAGAAGGGAATAAAAATCTTTATTATCACAACACAAAGTACGAATTACAGGCTTACTATAATATAAATTATATATATTGTGTGAATAAACAAAATAACAGCATATTATACCATTAAAATGTAGCATCTTAACGTCTCAATATATGTATTTATTAAATTCATTATCTGCAAACCTAAATTTAAGTGATTCTAGTCAGGAAGGTAAAAAATAGGTGAATTTCGCATTTTTTTTTTGCAAAAGCTTAAGGGTCATTACATGCCAAATCAACCAGTCATTCAACCTGACCAACTTCAATTTTTATGAAAATTCAATGGATTATTCTCTCCAATGATATAAATGAGAATATAGTTTTAGATTTTTTATATCTTATTGGTTTCGGTGTAATTAAAAGTTTGGAAAAATAGTCATTTTTTGGCATGCATTAACTTTTTAATTCTTGAATTATTCAAGTTATATTAGGCATAGAGTGATGCTTGATACATCGTTTTAAAGGGATTTTCATAAGGTTTAATATGATATGCTACACATGAACATAGTTGGTGTAAAACTTTTTATTTTGAATTTTCAAAACAAAATAAAAAAAATTTTTAAATGGTGTTATTTTAAAAATTTTGAAAAAAATATGTTTCTTGCAGTCTTATAAGCTTTAAATCCTAAAATTTACTGAGTGAGATCTACATGGGATCAAAAGATATCAGAAAAATAAGTTTATTAAAACAAAAATGAACAAATATTCATTTTTTTAAGTTAGCGCATTTAAATATTTAAAAAAATATATGTTTATGCAATATTATTAGCTTTAAATCTTAGTATTTTTATAGCATTTTTAGATAATTATTTACTAATTTTGCATACATATTAAAATTTTTAGTAAATAATTATCTAAAAATTGTCTAAAAATACTAAGATTAAAGCTAATAATGTTGCACAGAACATATATTTTATTGAAAAATATTTAAATGCGCTAACTTAAAAAAATAGTTTTATTTATTGTTTTTTTAATAAACTTATTTTTGTGATATCGGCCGATCCCATGTAGATCCCACTCTGTAAACTTTAGGATTTAAAGTTTATACCAGTGCAAGAAACATATATTTATTCAAAAAAAAAAAAAATATCTACAAACATGTTCATCTGCAGTATATTAAATCTTATGAAATTCCCTTTAAAATAAGATAACAAACATCTCTCTAGGCCTAATAGAACTTGAGTAATTCACGAATTAAAAAGTTAATGCATGCCAAAAAATGACTATTTTCCGAAAATTTAAAAATAAATTACACCAAAATCCAATAAAATAAAAAAAATTCTAAAAACACATTCTCATTTATATCATTAAGGAGAATAATCTCAGAAAGATTCATAGAAATCAGAAATGGTCCGGTTGAATTTTGAATTTTTTTGATTGATTTGACATGGAATGACCAATAAGACTTGTTTAAAATATTGTGTGTTTGTATGACAGAATATATTTTTGTTATGACAGAACAAAATTCTTTAATTAAAAAAATATTAAAAATTAAAAATGATACAAAAATTTTAAAAGTTCTAACTCAAGACCCTTTCCAAAAACTTCATTTGCGGTGTCGGTTGCCACTACTGCTCGGATCTGGATCATTTGAGATAAAAAAAAATGTAGAAAAATTTACTTAACATAGTAAAATAACTAGTGCGTGAAGGAACGGTTTTTCGACTTATTGATTACGGATGTTCAAAGTTAAAGTATTGATTTCCGATGAAAATGTTGTTTGTTATTGATTAAAAGTAAATCCTTCGTTCAATTTAAATGTGCAAAGTTGGAAATGAATCGGTGCAGTAGTTTGCGAGATATTGTCACGTTTATTATTGGGGAAACTTACATTTAAAATAAATAATGCCACACTAAAATAATGAAATAAAATAATGCTTGTATTCGTGCAAATTAATTAATAAAAAGGGCGATTAATTTTCGTCAATTCAACTTTATAAATAATTTTGAATTATTTATAAAATTATTCTATATGCTGGCCCAAGATAGTTCACAATATGTTTCATTTCGCGCAGAAATTAGTTATGTAACTCTATTCTCACAGGAGCACATAAAACTTTTAACAGGTGCACATGCAAACGTCTTCTTACAGTCTTGCATTAGGAGTACCAAGAGCCGCACTAATAATCATAGTGTCACATACAAAAATTGTACGCAATGTATACATTTTTTAGGAGTATATTATTTCTGAATATTAATGTTTTCTTATTTTATTATTATTAGATTGATCAAGTTAGTATGAATTTGACAAATAATCAATGGCATGCATGATCTTTGTAAATAATGCTGGAAACGCCCGGCTATCTTATGTAAAGATTGGGTCGTATTAGATGATCGCATAAATAAACTTATGTGAATATTAGTTAGTTTTCTATGACGACTAAATAGACTTAGTAAAAATTAGTTAGTTTTATACGAAAGAATAAATAGATTTATGCAAGGATTAAGTTTTGTATTGGGAAAACGTAACCTTTTGTTGAAAACAATAGAGACTTAGGCTAAAGAACAGTCAAACTGTAAGAACATACAATAAGTTTGTGTATAAAATTATTCTTAGTGATTATATTAACTATTTTGGTATAATTAGGCTTTGTATCATCTTTAATGTTCTTTAAAATTCTAGGACGAAATTTCAGTGGGCGGTGGCGAGCGTAACAAGGCAATTTGTCCTCATTCCGGTTTAGTTTATGATAGATAGTTTGTGCGCTTGATACTTCTAAATTATGTAAATAATTTAGGTTGCTATAGTTTTTGAAATGTTTAGGGGTTTAAGTATATTGTGTGCTAGACTAACTCGTACAAAAAGGGAAAATGTCAGTTAACACTTAGAGTTTCATTTAAACTTCCACTCATGAAATAAAGCATAAATTAAGACATTGAAAACATCATACTTAAATTAGAATTTCACCATTGGAATTGAGTTCAAGCGTTATTTCTTCCGTCCGATGAAAACAAAGCTGATGACGTTAATTGCACGAATTATGTGTAACAGAGGGGACCGTCGCTGATTGGTGATAACTAATAGGGAGCTAGCGTGCTGTTATTAGTGAACATAGATTTGTTTGGTAAATCAATCAATCAATAATTAGTGAAAGAGTATGTGTTACGCTGTATAAGTATAAGTGAAGAACGCAAAGTTGATTGGCCATGAATCCATTATGACCGTAAAATAGTGGCAAAGGCACTTAGATGAGAATACATTAAGATATCAACAGTTTATTAGAAAAGGTGAAAAGCAGCGAGATAAATTGGTCGGAATCTTGGTAGGAAAATTAGCTAGCCAAAAAATTTATGCAAAATACACACGTCTCAAAGAAAGCGAATTTTGCTGATTAAAGACTGAACCTATGTCGGTTTGGGTTTTGAAAATAAAGTCATGAGTTAAATTAAATAAAATCATAACTATATATTTCGAAATTAAATTATGAAAAAACTGAATTGTTAAATGAATTAAGCATAAGACATATTATGGGTACACTGTACTCGGTAATAATTAAATAATTCTTTTAAGTTTGCACTCTCGGATTAATTAAATTAAATTGATTAGATAACAAGTTTATTTATTGACTCAAATTAAAATGAATTAATAAGGTCACCGTGCGTGTTCTAAAAATAAGTTTGTGATGGTACGAATTTCAGAAGCTGTAAGTAGAATACGTTTATAATTAATTTGGTAATATATATAACGAGAATTGAACGCCATTTTTATTAGTCCATTAGGGCGCACACAAGTATTAGTAAATTTATTATTTTGGTGTGGATTTATTTATTTTGAATACACAAATATTAATTTTATTTGCATGTGCGCATTTCCTAAATTATTCTCAATACATTTTATTAAGTTTATGCATATCTAGCATTTAATCTGCCTTGACTTATAATAGACAATTTTTTGTTGTTGGGCTTGCGCAAAGTTTATATAAATCTATATCTATCTAGTAACATTAAATATGGGAAGTACTCGTAACCCAACCAATGGCAAAGTGTTTTCTTTTATTCCAAATACTGTTGGAAAACTTCATAACTCTGTTATAGCCTCATAACTCTATAACTTATTTCTGTAGAAGATAAATTAAAGTAGGTATTAAAGTGAATCGCATTTTCTAATTATTGTATGAGACGGTACCTTAGGGCAGGAGATTCCCTCTTACAAGCCACGTCAGGGAACTCAAGCAACATCCAAAAATGATTGTGACATTTGCCAACGAAAGTTAGTCTTCTGTGTAATTTTTGGACTAATTTTTCATACGAGTTGATTATAACTATCACTGTCATTTTAATTAAAACCATCGACGCACTTTTCTAATAATTCCTGTTCGCTAAGATCCTGGTATGTTGGTTTAATTGCATTCGAATTATCTTCAGGGCCTTGTAATCATGTTTATAAGAGGTAAGATCGCTGCTCCTAATGGTCGAGTGAAGCGCAATTCCGTCAATTTCAATCGGATTAACCTCAAATTTTCAGGTATTCTCCAAATATTGTACTTACAGAAAACGTCAAAATCCAGAAGTGATTTTTCGTTATATATTAAGTGTACCAATTATCGAGGATTGATTGTCACAAACTCTCCTTGTAAACTCAAGGGAAAAATTATCCAAAACGGAATTGAAAATTGTTGGAGAGACACAGAAGATTTAAATAGATTTTTTTGTCTCAAGCAGGTTCTAGAAAAGAGAGCAAAATGCAATATCGATACTCACATGGCATTGACTTGCAGAAGCGTATGACAGTGTATCACTAGGCAAATTTTAGATACTACTCCGATAAAAACGTATCCGACAAGTCTATGTGATCGCTATAAAGAGCTGTATATAAACATGACTAGCTCGATAAAATTCGGGCTCAGGCAGACACGTAACCAAAGAACTCTAACAAATTGCACCGACCCTATTCAAGATATATTTAGAAGACGTCCTGAACACTTGAAGGATGAATTTCTCCCCTATGGACAATCCTATAAATCATATTAACTTATATATGTGGAACAAAAACATCTGGCACAAAATTATTAGAGAAAATACTAAAATAAAAATATTATCTATTGGTCAGAATTATAGGTGATAAAAAAAATGCTTATATAATAAACACTATGGAAAGGTTATTGGCGTAGATGTTGTCAGATTATTAGACGAAACCAAGTGAGGAACACAGCAATGAGAGAAAGAATGGGAAATGATATGCTGGTCACTGAAACTATTGACTGCAAAAAGTTGAAAGTGGTGTGTGCATTTGTGAAGAATGTGAGGATAATAAGTCATAGATAAATATTAAGATGAACTATTTATTAATCGTTAGAGTGGCAAATTCGAGTTGGACGAAAAGTTCTAGGAAAACTATCATCTAGAAGAGTATTTAAGAAAAATAGAATTAAATCAATTGTAACGTTTTTTGTTGAAGAGCGAATGTCACAATTATCACTGATCATGCTAAATGAATGACATAGGGTGAAAAAAAAACCAGATTTGTTCTACGAATATGCACTGAATAGATTTGTACTTTGGGAATTGATATTGATAATAATATTATTTAGCTATAGATAATTACATTTTGGGATTTGTCCTTCAGATATTATGGAAATAGACCAATCAAAGTAGTAGTTAGTGAAATTAAAATTTAGCAGTTATAGATTCAGATATAGACAACATCAGTTATAGACAGTTTTACCGACTGTCAGTATAAACCACATGGATCGGACCCTCTCCATCAAGTTTACGGAACAGATCGCAAGGTAAAGTTGTTAATGACCCAAGAGGATTAATGCATTTATTATGATTCTCACAAATTCATAAATTTGAGGAAAAAACTTTTGAAAGTATCTCTCAGATATACCCTATGTATTTCCTATATCATTCAGCATAAGTATTTCTCGTTTAGTTAGCTGAGAATAATATTTTATAGATTCGCATAAAACATGATGTCCTTAAAAAATACGTCTAGTATAATAAAAACGTTGAATTGAAATGTTAGAAAAAAACAGTTGAAAATGAAATAAATAATGATAAAAAATATAGAAAAACCGCTCAAAGGTATTGTCGTATCTGAAGTGGCATAATAAAACTCTCATATATCTATATGTGTATTCATAAAATATATGCGTATACACTATACGTATATACATATCATCGCCGGCGGCAGTATGTCTCTAAAACAATACTATTCCCGTTTGTTTCTACGTTTATCTGTCTGTCTGTCTGTCCGGCCGATGAATTCGTTTATCTTCTATACCTCTGCCTCTTCTCGGGAAATTTATATGACCATGTTTGCTCAGGAACAGTTCTAGGAATTTTTCTCCCGCAGAAATATGACTAGCTCAATGATTAGAACAAAACATTTACCATACATGTTAAACCCAGTACACCGCAAGTGTATGATAGTGTAACGATAGAAATAGCTACACAATTAAAACTCTAAAGACTTCAATGTCTAAAGTTCTAATAAATTATATATTAAACCAAAACTAGGCATTATAAAATGAATCCATTAAATTAATGAGATTCTCTTGTATAGATTTACAATAGTTAACTCCACGTTTAATAGATAGACAGATGTTTCTGTTAGTCACCCACGATCATCTTAGGATTTATTCGTTCAATTGTACATAACGTACGTCGATACTAGTTTAATGAAATATATTTCATTCATTGACATTACTGGATATTCAGCTATGCAGCCAGAAATAAGCTCAGTCGTTATTCCTCGCAATCTTTCGGTTTGATTCTGTCTTGTGACCCCTAAAAAGAAATTCGCTGCAAGCCCAATTGTTATAGTACTTTCCAGAAAACTAAACTCTCGACTTTAAAGCAGGAGAGAAATAGACAGTTAATTAGTTAGAGAACTAGTTAAACATAGTTGAAGTGATGATAACAGACGACATTCTTAACATTACTTTTCACGTTACATCGATGGACAAGGCTTAGATAGCTTGGACAATTAAAAATTCAAGTCTTGCTAGGGAGAAATGAAATAATCTTAACATTTTAATCGATTACAAGCTTACGTACAGTATATAAAATGATAGAATTTTTGTCGAAACTTCTGAAGCTATAAAACATATGTGAGGAAAAGCATGAAGATCGAAGTCTAGTTTGCATTCCAACCGTACAACTTGCTTATTGGGTCATCTGTACTCCACGCAGCGCTGCTGGTGTAAAGAAATAGACACTATAAGACACCAAGGCAAAAACTATCCTCTACCTAGAAAACTGCTTATACTGGTTTAATGGGGGCAATGAAGCTCCCATCATTGAGGCTTTCATCATAGAACCAAGGATGACAGCCGCGATCCATCGGTGGAAAGTAAACATATCAAACAGGGCGAAGCAAATAGTTACGAATATTACACGGAACAAATACTAGACATAAAATATTAGACAGATTGTATTTCTCTAGTCCGTAATATACATACAAACTATGAGATTATCATAGTCTCTCTCAGGTTTCTAGAACGAGAACTCTAACCAACTTCCTACCAACAGTTCGATCTGGTTCGCAAACTATTTTAGGGGTTCAAAAATCTACAAGAGGGCATAAACGTTTACATTACGGTATCCAGCTCACATTTGGCATTTTGTAGATTATTGATTACTATAAAATAAAACTAGTCATTCATAAGAATCACCAGTTGGAATATTTGAATCATAAAGTTCCCTTCTGTTTATTTGTTACATATTTGAAAATTGAAAAGAAAAACAGTTTATCACACGGACATAATCTCAACAAAGATAAACATCGATAAAAGAATTGAAATACAAATCGATAACTAAATACTTAATCCGCGCCTGAACATAGACCATGTAGCGAACTTTGCACAACACCAAATCCCTCGATGACGATTATTGCCAAACTGGACAACAATATTTGTACGTTTGGGAACGACAAACGCGATGACTAAAGTGCAATTTATTATACGCGTCGCGGTTGGGCCAAATGGCAAAATAAAAACAGAGAGAACACAAAAAATAATAATGAAAAAAAAAAAGACGAAAAGAATGAAAGCTATTTAATGAACGACTATAGGAAGTAGCAAAATAGTTTCGACTTTTATGAAAATACGATGGTAGCAAAAGATAATAAATCATCATGTTATTTCTTCATGCATATTGATAATACTACTTATTTCATAAATGATAAATTGTTCTTGGTTTTAATAAATAACATATGTATTTCCAAATTATTTTATACTCGCATATTAGTAGAGTTCAAATATTTATTTTCATCTTTTACGTACAAAACTGCCATAGAAAAATGTTTTATTTCATGGCTGGAACATTTGAACTGGTTGTAGCTATATTTGACGTGCTGGCTTGAAATCGATCAGCTTTCTGATATGTTATGACCTAAGTGCCTAATGATGTGTCGTTCTTTAAAGAACGTTTTTTATCGCGGTATATGTTTGGAACGCGACGGACTGCAATGTAATTTGAAAAGAACTTGTTCGTTGTAATATACTTATTTATAGTCGGCCTATTTCTGCCATGTAGGCTTATCACCGACTATGTGTTTTAACATCGAGCCTCTGCCATCGACGCTGATACGTAGAGTAACAGTTAATTTCATCTTTACCAACCTTTATTGATTAACTCGTAAAGAGATCTTTATAGTGCGTGCCAACCCGCACACACTGATGTGCATGATAAATTATAGTTACCTTCCTCCTATAATTACCGACCTCGTTTCGTGTGTTGCCTAGATTCGATCAACAACGCAAACCATTATTTACACTGGGGATCGAACCCGGGACTCTGCGGTGGAAGTCATGCATCTTATCCACATCCGCGTCGGCGGAACTTGTTCCCTTTGAAACATATAATATATCGATTCTATGAATTTAAATTTGTTTTTTCCACCATCTTCTTATTCGATAGTTTATTCAAACTACCATAATACTAAATTGAAAAAGATTTCTACTTAAAATGCACTACCATAGGTTTCTACATTGAATGAAAATAGCAAGAGAATTTTATTGAATTTTAATGCCTTGACATCCATTATAAATGTTATTTATTATGTCCATTCTATTTTAGCTTGATAATGGCAAGATAGCCGAAAATGCATTCGCTATTTTAAGAATATTAAAGTTTGCTGCAGATAATTGACGATTCTTTCATTTATAATTCTACGTATATTACATAATTGCTATATATTTTTATTTTTTCTGCTATTTTTCTTATGAAAAGAAAAAATATGCATATTTAAATATTTAGATATGTCATTTTCCTAGTGATAATTTATCATTCAAAATAAAGAAGTCTTGATTTAAGTATGCCATCAGATATTTTATTTCGAAATCTTTGTACAGTGTGTTTCGATGAACTTCAATTACAGCCGCCATTTTAAAAAATCAAGAAAATCTCATTTTATAATTCCATTATCATTTTCCAAAAAATACATTAATCGAGTTGCTAAACTCGATTAGTATCGAATAGCGATTGCTTCTTATGTTTTAGTAATGTTCTTGTTTAGTTAGATTTTTGCCGCAGACTTTACCCTACGGCTTATCTATATATTTACATTTCTTCTTCATTTCTATATATTTTTCAAATCTGGTAACTTATTTTTCAAATATACAACCACCTTCCGGGTGTCGGTTTGACCACAAATTTTGGAGTTGTGTAGCACTCTCATGTTGTCATGGCAATACAAGATATTGACATTCGTTTTATGTTTCGACTAACGTAACCCCTTCTCCCGATTCATCCGATTTGGTACGTTTAAATTCACCAAGGTTGTTTTATGATAATGAATTCAGCAATACCGACTTATGATCAGAACATCCCGACTTGTTGGTCTTCTAAAAGCTTCTATGATTATAGAAGACTAAAAAGAAATAAGTAAAAGTAGTAAACAAAACTTATTAATCAGACTTTATATTATTAAAGCAAAAATTAAAATATAATAAATTTAAGACCTAAACTAATTTTCAATTTATGTTATTTCAAAACGGCGTTCAATTTCTCACTAAATATAATATAGTTTTTTACTAGAAACATACAGCAATCGATTACATTATATCTTGACTGAACTTTTAGAAATAACATAAACTGAATCCTAAAGTCAAAATTTTAGGATTCCGTTAAAGAATATAAAGCCTTTAACTGAAAAATGCTTTTTACTATTTCAATTTTGCAAGTTTCATTTATTTAGTTCAAAAGTTGAAGTAGATTTGGAAACGCGAACTCTATATTACATTTAATGACATATCTAATGACACTAATGACTTATTTTTAATGATCATTTTAAACATAAATATTAAAACATCCCCTGTAGATTGGCATGCACTTATAACGTTCATCGATTTGCCCTGTCTATTGTGTGAATTTTTCGCTTTCATTTTCACGATATTCTCTATTTATTCATACGGCTTCCAATTTTTATTTTTCGCTTGCCAAGGTTTTGGAGACTAATTGCTAATTAGTTTCGAGCGCACAATTCTAGACTCTATTGAATTGCTGAGAGAAGGAAAAAAGAACGCAGCTAAAATAGCAGAATGTTTTTAATTATTCAAACATATCGTGTAGGAGTTGTGGCTTTCATAACTAGCTAGTTAGTAAAAGCTGTAGCAATTTAGGTATGGATGTGGAATTGAGCTGGAAACAAAAAATTAAACCTTTAGCTAGTAGTAAAAGAAAAACAAAGTATTTTTAATGACATATTGAATATCTAACTAAATTGCGGATGGAAATTTTGATCACTGCAGATTTTTTAAATAATGACATAAATAACTATTATTTACGAATTAAGTGAATTAATTATTTAGGAAACAACATATTGACTTTATAAATCATCCAACTAGCTCAAAAGACAGATGGAATCTATTTCTGATGGAATCACTTTCAGCAGCTTCATTGTCATCAGCTAATGAAAACCACAAGTTTGCTTGCAGCACTAGCTGGCTTGTTTAAAACAATTTGAAAATTCTCTATATCAGCGGCTCTCAACCTTTTTCAACCCACTTTTGTGTAGCATTAACTATGCGTACCTCCAAAAAAAAAACACTTAATTAAAATGTGTTATATTAGTTAAAGTTTAACAATTACAGTTTAATTTCGAGGTAATTTAGATTAAAAACAAGAAATTTTATGTTAATGGACATTTTATTAATCAATGTTTTTATCAGACATATAATTAAAAAAGTCGCAGAAAATAATTAGTGGGAACGCTGGGCTTGTTTTTGCTCATAAATGTTTGGTTCAAGTTTGGTCAAATGCAGCCATAAATCAACTTCAAGAGTAACCTTGTTTCTATACTTCTTCTTCAGGTAAGTTAAACTTGAAAACCCTTTCTCGCACAAGTAAGTAATCGTAAACCCCAGAAAGTACTTCACAGTATTTTCTGCTACTTCTTTATGTTCCTTTTCCATTCCAGTCCAGAAGTTTAATTACCAAAGTACTACAATTCTTTTGTTTCAATGTAGGATCACACGATATTTCGATTTGCTGTTCCTTTTGCGAACAAGTCAAGTTGCTAAGATTTTCTGTAGCATCGAAAGAGAATGGATAACGAATCCAGTCCAATGTATTGTCTCGTGGCGGCCAGTCCATTGTATTGTCTCGTGGCGGAGAGTAGAATGCTGGCTTGCAGTGATTTCAGGTGAAAGGATATTTGCTTTTTGACATCGGCAAATGTAGAAATGGATTGCTCATTTTCGTTTAAAATCCTGTTCAGAGTTGTTTCAAAGAACATTTTTTTAATCTTTGCTTCAGTTTTCTTTGTAACCAAGAAAACATGTGAGTCATCGCCCTGCTTAGCAAGTTTCATAAGTTCAACTTTTCAAAAATGTCACTTAAATAGGAGTTTCAAAAGCCAAGCCAACTCACTCAGTACTGAGGACAATGGAGATCTGTAAAAAACATCTGCAGTTCTTTGTGGAGTTCAACTAACGGGATAAAACATTGCCATCTGAGAGCCAGAGTATGTAGCAACAAATTGTCATGAAGACTGCCCATTTCCTGGCACAGAACTTCAAAGTAGCGGGATTCTTGAGGACGTGTTTTAATGAAGTTGAGAATTTTCACACTGTGGTCATGAACTTCTTTTAACTCTTCAGGTACGTACTTAGATGCCAACGCTTCACGGTGAAGTACACAATGAGTAAAATTACAATTGGCAACAATATTTTTTATATGACCTACCAGTCCGGTGATGTGGTCTTGGCGCCATTTATGCAAACTGAGATACAGTTTCCCCACTGAAGATTGTTGTCCGTAAAAAATATCAGTAATCTATAAAAATATCTTCACCTTCTGTAGAAGTTGTAAGTGGCTTAGAAAATAGTAGGTCCTCAAATACTGCACCTTGAAATATTCTACGTACAAAAACCATTAATTGTGTTAGACCAGCGACATCTGTTGTTTCATCGAGTTGTATGGCAAACCAAGAGCTACATTGAAAGGCTAGTATCAGCTGTTCTTTTGTGTTATGCGCCACATCGCCAATTCTCCGATAAACAGTGTCGTTTGACAATGGAATTTTTTGACGCTTAGAGCTTCTTTTTCGCCAAACATACAAGAGGCAATTACTACTATAGAAGGAAGGATAACTATAACTTTTTCCGGACTTGGCAATGAGAAGGCTTGTTTCGTAAGAAGCTTATAGGGATTTTTAATTTTTTTTTTCTTTATCAGATAATTGTTTAGTAGTATTTTTTCTGCTCTGAAGATCTTCTAATAGTCGTTCAAAATAATTTACATCGTTCTTATTAGGTGTTGGTGTTTCGTTTCAAAATGACATCTTAAAAGAGACGGTTTCATAGAATTCTTTGACAAAATTTCCGAACATACAACGCACTGTGCAGCAGGGTCGTCTGAGCTTCCGGTATAAGCAAATCCGACTCATCATACTTTCTTATCTTGGCTTTTACATCTTTTGCCTGCTTTTCAGCTGATGTTTTCTTCCTTTCAAAATTTTTCCCACAAGCTACACTTATAGGCCTACTTAGAGTTGGTGACGTTGATGCCACAGAGTGTTAGTCTTCATCGCAACTACTTCTCTTTCCAAAAGCAAGACATGTATCCATCGTCGTAAATGAATAAATATAAACACTTATCGTTAAACATATAAACACTTTTCAAAATAAACGACCTTTAACTATCACTACTGTAATAGGACCACGTACAAAGTAAGATTGGAAACTGGAAAGTTACTGCGATTAAGCAGTTAATTATGATTAAACAGACACAGACAGAATGGCAAAAGAGGGAAATGAATGCACGATGGATGAAAAGCGCGGTGGGGGTGTCTCGTCGTTGCGGCAGTGTGTCGGTAGCCAGCGCTGCTCTCCCAGTATGTAACTCTGTGTTGCATACTTGCACACTACCGTTCCAATTTATTCCAGCCACAAATACAGTAGCAACGAGGAATGTGCTTGCTTGCTACTTTACTGATAGTTTTCAGTTTTAAATCATTACTCAAACTTTTGTCACAATTAAATTCTAGCATGTATCAATATAATTTTGTTTGCTTTTTAGTAGTTAACTGCGTACCCCTTACAGATTTTCGCATAGCCCCAAGCGATACGCGTACAACCGATTGAGAACCATTGCTCTATATATTGAACATACATGCATTATTACACAGTTATAGAAACAAGCCAGGTGGTGCAGTAAGCAGAGTTGTTGGTTCTAATTAACTGACGACAATGAAGCTACTGATGGTACTGATGAAGACTACCATCTATGCCAGAAATGGATTCCATCCGCCTTGACCTGGTTTTTTAACCCAGTTGAGTTTTTAGGAAACTGTATATGCAGTTTTCGAAATAATTAACTTAGTTAATACAAATACTTCAATTATAATTACGACAATCGGAGAAAAACGTCAAATCAGGACAATTGTAAATATCTTAATTCTGGATGATGTATGAAATGTGGGATAAACTACTCCTAATTTCTTTATCTCTAAGGCTACAAAGTCCTGAATTTTTAGAATATGTAATTAGTTTTCGAGTAAACATGAATTATTTTGAAAAGGGCATGGACTGACGTCGTATAGACGCTAACAAATTTATGGAAAATTCAAATTTATGAAAACTTTTGCGAATTTCTGCTAATTGAATTTTAAAATATTATGAATTGATTATAGCGCTCAACGTTTTGATATCAGAATTAATACTAGATTCAGAGGTGCACTTGGGGAGTTTTTGGAAGATTCCCTTTTTACTAAAGTGTTTTACCAGTAACAATATATTGCTCTAAAGTGAAATATGATCCCACACATCAAGTTTGTTTTGTTTTTACTGAAAGGCCCATCGTGCAATAAAATGCTAAACATGCTACTGGTTAAGATCAATAATAAGCAAACATCGCTATATAAGGTACTTATTCCAAGCAAAGTATTGTTTCTAGAAATTGATACCAAATTATAAATACCATAAAACTTTATTAGTATAAAGTATTAAAAATGACAAAGAGATTCAAATACAAATCACAATATAAAGAAACAAATTAAATTCTTACAATCCTGGTAAACACTATGAAATATAAGACATTCCAATCATAACGAAAATAAAGTATGAGAAAAATGTCTCCGAGTAAATGTAGCGTATAATATTTCGCAATTTTATTTTGTAGTCGAGTAATCTTTTAATAAATGAAATAAACTGTCTGGCGTCAACGAAATATGTATTAATTAAAAGAGAAATGAATACTGTTCATTGCTGCTGGTCAAACGATATATACATCTACTACGTGAGGTACGTCCAAAACAGTAAAATTTTAGATGTTTGTTAAAAGTATCTGTATCGAAATAATCTGAGGTATCTAATTTGTAGACGTTTGATGAAATTCTAAAGTACTCTATAAAGAATTAAAAATAACATTATTACAACGACTTTTATTGCTTCTCTATCAGTTTTGGTATTATCCACAAGCCTCAATACATAATTCGTGTCCATTTAATTCAAACATAATTTAATGACTAAGCCGGTGATATTTGCCCTACACGCATTTGCGTAAATATCTCTTCAAAGTTAATCAATAATTCCCAATGTAGATTCTGGTTATCTTCCTCGACAAAATTTATTCTCTACTAGCATAGATAACTTAAAACTATATTAATGTAAAAAATCATTTATTTGCATACTGTGTCCAAGTAATTGTAAAGGGTGTAATTTAAACCATTGAACGAAATTATCATCAGTTACTAAAAGTTCGTGCGATACTTAAAAAATCATTTCTTGATACGCCACTACATCTTTCATTGTAATCTAATCTCTCATTGTAATAATCTTCCTTTTGGAAAAATCCCAGACGTATCTACATACAAGAATATTGTCGCCTCGCTTCAACATGCATATTTGCCTATACAAATTAATTACATGGGTGTTAAGCGTACACTCTCCCTTTAGAAGAATTTTGCAAAACAACAACTAACTATTACCTAATTGCATAAAACTTCTTAACCTTTCATAGGCGGTGGGAATTATTTTTCTCACATTAAATTATCGGGTTCACGGCCAATCTGTTTCTATATGCCCACTTAAAACCGTGGTGCCATCTACTAGCAATTCTCCTCACCTTGATTCATAATAGTGTAGGGCTCTGCGCAACCTAACTTGATCGAATTATTCTTGAACGTGCACGTTATTTGAGTGTAAATTTGTGTTCATCCGACAATTTTTTTTAGATATTACTATTTACTACAAGAATATGTAAGCACGAGCATTAACGGGTTTTCTTACAATTTTATATGCAGTACGGTATGTCGTAATGTTTAGTTAGCTGTGAATGGCAACTTATTTTTCTACATGCTTACAGAACATGAAGTATAATTCCCACTTCTCATACTTATACATAGTTTATTGTAGCAAATTTTACGAAATGTGGAACCTAACTGAACCAAGATAAGCAGAAGCAGCATTGGAGTACTTACCTAAATAGCCTTCCTGATGATGAAGTGGATTCTGTAAATGAACAAGAAGATGAAGCTGAAGAAGAATTGCAGAATTTGGAGATTAATTCTTCCTCAGTTTTAAATTCCAGTTACGAAAATCAAGTAACTCCTATTATTGACCAAAGAAAATATTGTTTTAACAGCTTCTCCTCCTTTACCATATAATAATACTGACGAATCTGAAGAGGAAGATCTGGATAATACAGAATGGACTCATAGCACCGATCAGTTCGATAATGTACTAGTAGATTTTCGAAGGAAATTTCATTCTACTATAGATTTTGATAAAAATGCAAAAGAAATTGAATATTTTAATGCCACGTTCGTAATAATAATCTGGAGCTTGATCCTTCAAATAACTGGGAGGACACCAGTATAGATGAAATACGAGCATTATTTAGCATGATGATGATCATGCCAAAGTTCGGAGGAAAGAAGTTCTGAGAAGACTTACTCGAAGGTTAACAGACAAGAACCTTCGGTTTCCAAGATAAATCAATATTCCAATTATTCAAATTAAATTCTATTATTCAAATTATATCAATAATTATTTGTCATTTGTGTATTTGTTATATAGATGTTGTGTTATTGTGAAATTAAATGCTTCATTAAAAGCTGACACCGTTTAATACTTTTATAACAATAGGGAAATATCTAAACGTATCGACCAGCAAAATAATGAAAGGTGTTTACAGTTTGCCGTTCAATTAAACCACTTAGGATTGGGGCTTAGTATGTACCTAATAATTTATTCAACTTTTTCGTTCCTGATATATCTCAATATTGGCATATTTCGCGTGATAGCATATCAGAAGTATAAAAATTCATTTTGTCATTGGTAACCGTGCTGGAGTACAAAGTACCTAAGTCTCGTCATTGACATTTTAGACAAGATTCGAACATTTTAGAGAAAGATGTTCACTTAAGTTGTACTTCGGAATTCTGCCGTATGTTGCTGTGCGGCGAGAATTTTTTTAGGACATGACATTTTCAGCTCATTCAATGATGGTTGGAGAGAATTATTTAATTTAAGTAAAACGTACAGTATACCTTCATTGGCATCATTGTTCTATTACAAATTAAACATCACTACTCATTACCAATCTAAACATAACAAAATTAAAACGGAAAGCCAACTTCTTATCCAAAATAACACAAATAAAATAAACTAAGCCATATCTAGTAAAATGAAGCGAAATGAAATGACATGCGGATCAATTTTTCCGCTGTTTCTCCTTCCCATACCTTTACTTTTCCCTTCTTTTTATCTCCTCCATTATCCTTGGCATTATCTTAATTGCTTTTCCTAACTGCTCCATTCACACCCTACAATTGATGGAAGTTCCATCACACTCCATCACACCCTTCCTTCCTCCCTTCCTGCCTTTGCTCCTCCGTCCATCCAAGCATTTAACATTCATTGAGCCAGTGCTCCCAAGTTTCATTCATTACTCCACATACTCTACAACATCTTTCACTCTGTTTGATCCAAAATCTATTCCCTCGTTCCATACTTCCACACTTAAACCTTGCAATCATCATCTTTACTTTCATATTCCTATTCGGCCCCAAATTTGCCCCCTCAATCCTACCACCTCTATCACCTTATACTTTCTATTATAACGGCTTACCCTTATCTTCTCTCTTCTCTACTGCATTTACACATCTTTCATCGTTCTCTCCACTTCCATTTCATAATACCCACCTTCGATCATCTTATCATACCATTCTCTCATCGACCAATCACGTCTCTCATACACTTTCTTTCGTTTCTTCACCCATTTATTCCCTTTCTCACCCATTTAGCACTTATGCAAATAAATTTCCTGTAACACAATCTCATTAAGGGTTCACTTATCCACTCCCAAAACCCGTTTCAAATACTTCATTTCCAGCCTTTTTATCTCCTCTCTTTCTCTGACCGCACATGCTTCTGGTCGGTACAATATTATACGTTTCACACATACTTCAAGAACTCTCAACCATATTTTCAACCAGACTCCCACTTTAGTCTGCCATACTTTTCCTAAGCTCTTTCTTCACCCACTCAATTACTTTTACATTCATTTCTAACACATCTTTCTTACTATTCCTCGCCCCTCTCTTGCATACCGTTACTTTCGTCTTTTCCACGTCATGTCCACGTCTTTCTACCTTCAACCCACTTTTGTCCATATATCTATTCACTCGCTGTATTGTTTCTTTCATTTCTTATTTAGTACCCGTGATACACACAATGTTTCAAATAAATTTTGACAGACTATTTTGAATTTGTGCAATCCTTGTATTGGTGCCAAAAATATAATAACATTTAGGAAAATAGATATTTTTAATCAGTTGTTTCTAAAAATGGCGAGGCAATTGTTAACTGAAGAGCCAGTTGGAGAGGCAATTGTTTTTTTGTAGATCATTATTAAAACAAATAATATTAATTACTTAGAGAAAAAAAAAGCGGGCAGAACCTTCATATCAAAAATAATCATGGAAGTCGTCTACATCGAGACACAAAAACAAGAACTGGTTTATTGACTTGGACGTAGCCTTAGGTGCGACCGTAAGCGCCGCATATACGTATATTTGATAACATACCACAACTTCACCTTTTTAATAAAATAGTATACGGCACTTCATAATATTGAATGAATTCTTCTAGATTAAAATCTTCTAGCCGTATATTTTAAAATAAATGAAGAAATAAAATGTAATGACTGCATTAAATAAAAGTATAATAACGGGTATCATAATTAGTTAGATAAGTTATTTCTATTATTTTTTATTACATGGTGTAGATAGCGTTCAATGAAATTATTAGTTTCGAAAATGCTAATTGTATGCTGCGGAAAAATATCCTTGTCCTCACATTAATTTCATAGAAGTTCAAATTTCTATTAACGATATTCGAACAAAATAGAAATGATTGCTGCTTTGATAGGTAACAAGGTTTTTTAATTTAAATTTCAAAATATAATTAAACGACTATGAATATGAGCAGTACAACATTTTTGCAACTTGATCGATTTACAAAATAAAAGACGGACTATATTTGAATATCAAGGACACTCGCCAATATATTGTAACGCCAATAAAGGTATTAGACGTATTCACTTCTTGCGATTCTAATGTAAAGACATTTACCCATTATAATTCAATGTTCTAAGGGAAATTACGATGTATTCTATTGAAAGAATAGATAGTCATATACTCGCGTACGCAGTAGGGACTCACGTGCCCCTTGTAGCTGGTCCAACGCGGAAACAACTTACTTACAGCGACGAAAAGAAATTGGTGGGAAAGAGAAAAAGGAGTAGTTTCTATGCGAATATATTTTTATGCCTCTGTAGAGAAAGAGGAGGGATTCTATGTGTAGAGATTCTATTATACTTCTGTAGAGATTTCTACGCGAAGTTTCGTCCGCAAGATGGAGTCAGGAGTGACCGATAAATAAAAGCGATTGCTGATGTGTTTAAATGTGAGCAGTAATTATTTTATTATAAATCACGATTGAAGCATTCAAACACCTTAAGTTCATTTGATTTTACTCTGAATAAATAATTCTAAGTAATGTAACAAACTGTCATCTAATATAAAGCTAATTACGAATCTTAATAAAACATTGTAAGTACTTTATTATCGTTACAATGTATTTTATTTCACCCTTTGACTATGCATTATTTAATAGCGTGGATATTTATTTTTATCATGATGTAAATAAATCTTAGCAAGTTACTGTTTTAATATCTGAGACAATTTCATAAAACCCCTTAAATTATGGTAGTATGTGTAATATATTATTTTATTGTGAATACATTACTTTAAAATAGTGAAGAGTTTTATTTGAAATCTATTTATTTAATTCGTGAGCTGTATTTGCTTTACTAAGGTTGAATCTTTGCTTTATTCAAGCAATTTTGCAATAATTAATGTTTAATTATGAAGTGTGTTTTTGTATATATACTCTGAAACCCACAAATATTAATTTATCAATTCTGACTACAATCTAAACAATCTTGCTCTAAGAATCCGGTTGTATTGGATGGGTTTTAACTGAAAATAGAATTTATTTATCCAGTTAGGGCTCACACAATTCTATGTCACAATTCTGTCACAAACTTAAAAAGGAACACTCAGAAAATACAAATATGAAAGAAATAGAAGAGCAGCAATATCATATTATCATACAAATAATGCACACATCAAGTAAATCACAAAGTACTAAAAGCACTAAACCAATACGACCATCGAAAATGCCAGAATGCTAACTTAATCAATACGAAAGATTCAAGAAGCCAGGATCAAAAGTGGAGTTTGCGCAATAGATTAATAACTATAAAACAAAATCCATCGGAGAAGCGAACGAGGAGGAATAAAAACTACATTAAAGGACGCACAAAGAGCATATTTGAACAAAATCAAAAATGCCCTATGAACAAACGAAAACTACTAGACGAACCAAAAAAAGGATACATAAATTAAATCCTTGAAATGAGTTCAAAATAATATGAGTTATAATATGAGTTAAAATAATATTTTATGTGCAAGGATTTTATCTCTATGTGATTGTTCTTCGCTCTTCCTGGACCGGAGATGAAGCAGGATAACATGTCAAACACGCAGTAGAGGAACGTGTTCACTAATTTACATTAGCGCCACATATCTTGTAGAGATATATATCTTGTATAGATAAAATTATAAAAATACGATAATAGTTTGAAAGGTTCACAATAGCTAATGATATGTTTAGCTAATGACAATTTTTCTTGAAGTTGTTAATTTATCACAGTCTTCGAAAATGGATTGTTTAAAAAATGGAAAGTATTAATACTGTCTAATGGTCAAATGCCAACAGAAAAACTTCTAAAGGATAAAACAAATTAAGGAATACATGGCAAATATTTTCGGAATATTTTGTTCTTCATATGCAATGGACAAAAGTTGGACTGTGGAATTTATACGTGAAATAGAAAGCATTGCAGATGAGGCGCCTAGTGGAAAACATTTACATTAAAGAACTAAACTAAACAAAAGTAATAAATCAGTAACCGTTACTGAGCAGTTATAAGTGTCTATAAATTACAACATTTTTCATGATAAATAAATTAAATTGTTTAAATAAATAGGTTTCGGAAAGCCTAGACGGAAATGAAACGCAATTATTAAATGTAAACAAATATTATTTTGCTATCGCTGCTAGATAGAACGCATTGTAATAAACACATCGCTCAGCACATATGAGAGTGGGGAAATTTAGTCACCTATATAGTTGTATGAATCAGAGAGAGAGAGAGAGACAGAGAGAGATAGCTGACGCTTCTTTTACTGTCCCGTGTGTTGTGTATGTGCCACTACTATGCCCGTTTAACTATATATTATAATATGTATGACTTATGTATGCTAGTTGAGTGTGTGTGTGTGTGATTATAGATAAGTTGGCGGGCGTACTGTAAGTTACCGCATCATTGTTGCTCATTGCTGCCGCTGACTGCCATGTCCTATTGAAGTCGAATTATGTATTCGCCTTTCGACGGAAGTGGAAGTATGTATTACGTCGTCACGTAGAGTATGCTAGTACCGTGATTCGTACAGGATTGTATGAATCAGACCGTGCCGCGTCATAACATGTTTGGTGAACAATTTTCTATGCCATATACAGTTTATTAGATTGCATGTATGTTTTGAATAGATTTGCTTCACTTCCTACCCCTCTATTCACCTATTTCCTACACAACTAGAGTGTATACTGCTAGCTAGTGCGCATTACAGTTAGTGGTAGTCACTTAGCAACAGTAACTGCTCATTACGGTGTTAAGCGCCTGGTAATCGATTGTATCGAAAGCGGGAGTGAAATAAAAAATATTATCGCAGTGCTTTCATTTTCGTTTATTTTATTGTATAGAAGTTGAACTGATGCCGTGGTTGCTGATTCTGCAGAAAAACCATTACAAAATCCATGTTGTGCATTATGAAATATATTCTAATTATTACAAAACTTAATTTTATCAGAAATAGCTTTCTCAATGATTTTTGATATTACACTAAGCATCGTTTACTTATTACACTAACTTCTGGCTAGTTCACATTAGAGTTAGTTTTAGCCACTCCGCAACAGTAACACTAGTGTGCATTACAGTGTTATGCGCCCGTAGTAGACTCTTCCACCTTTCCAATTATTCATATCAAGTACGTAGATTTACTCCGTCCTCCCGTTGTCGTATGATTGGATTTAACCGCCATTATTGAGTCATCGATTTCAAAAATCATTAACTCATTAGCATTAAGTTTATTACAGGTGCTTGCTACTTGCGCCCTCAGTAAGTGACTGATGACCGGAGGGACAACAACATCAGTTTCAGCGTGAGGTCTCACGTTAAACGGACCTGGCGCCCGAGAAATATATTTTCGAATGCCGCTTTATTCTGAAATTTGTTTGCGCCATCTGTGACGAGTCGCTAAGGCTCCCCATTAGCAGCGTCGCGAGTGGGATTCTGTCACACATCTGTTTAACCAGTTAAACAGGGTAATGTGTAAAGAATATAGGCTCATCAAATCTGTAGACTCCAAGACATTCTATGCCCATATATTTTCATTTTTATTATTTTTTAACAGATCGGTATTTATTTAAATTATTGAATGTGCATGATATATAATTTTTTTAATTTCTAAGTAATCACATACTTCAACTTTAAAAATTGTTGATTCATTAAACTAATAGGGGATATCTGGAGGATGAAAACCCTGTTCCCATATTCTCATATATCTCTAACTATTGAACGTAATTATTGTTTGCCTACAGATGAGTGAAGTTATCTGTAGGATAAGTACTACGGTGCTTATACTTTATGACAATCCCAAAAAGTATCGAACTATGAGTAAATGTGTTGACGTTTGAAAGCAGTATTTTACAATTTTTCTTAAATTTTCATGATATATAGTTCTAATTTATATTTATTACATTTAGATGTATCAAAATTCCTTTAATAAAGAAACACTCTAAGGACAGTTAATAAAGAACACTATGAGGAAATATAACTGCAAATTATACATGTTTAAAAAACATCTTGCAAAAGATTGATAAGTGCTAGGTAACATACTTATTAAAATTCATACGTATAGTATTTCACAAAATAAAAACAAGATATGTTTAAACTAGCAAAAATTAGCTTGCATTTTTGTTACATACAAAGTTTACCTGTACAAACTAAACCAGATGATACGCGTCGCAAACAGTGTCACCACTATTAATTAAAATTTATGTATGTTGCAGAAGTCCATTTAATTAAATGCTATACCATTTTTATTGTACATGCGCTATTCAGTTATTTATTATTTACAATTACGTATTATAGATTCCATTATATAAGACTGACTAATAATGTTAACATTAAACGAAATTTCTTATTTATATGTCACGTTACTCCACAATTGCCAGTAATTAGTTTACTAATTACGGTAAAACCAACAAAAAAATCTGATATCATCGGGCCACAAAGGTGGAACAAGCTCTTACAAAGCTCAAACTTATGCTCGAGAAAGCAAGGTTTGAGAAATAGTAGGGGCTTTGGCCATTTACAAACGAGTTCTGAGCAATGAATAAATGATGTCAAAATTTCCTGCGGTATAGGTTCTCCATCTTCTAATGGCAGATACATGACACATGTTCTTTTTCAGATACATGTTCTTTTTCAGACATTATTCGAATTGTTATCGATAAGCTATGTGTTCAGCTCTATTAACTTGTGTCAAAATAATAAACGAAACAGTAAGTAGAAACATACGGATTCGCCGTCAACCAAAAAGTAATGGTGATGCGGAGTCTGGTAAAACCGCCTGTTCTTTAGGAATTGAAGAAAATTTTGACTGTAGATTTTCTCTGTACGCTACATTAAGCGACATGGAAAAAATAGTAACGAAAGTAACGTTCTTAGCTGCGAATAATGCACGGCGCACACATCTGCAGATCAGCAGTTGCGATGACTACAATTAATCAATGGACCATCGATTTGTTCCTTCCTTTAATTATCTCATTCTTCCCATTTCCAAATCACAAATATCATCTAGAAGAGCAAAGATTTTCATCCACAATAGAACTTGTAGCAGTGGATTTACTACAAATATTGTGCCTTTCCGCAAGCATGATTCTTTGGAAATGCTTTTTCTTTGATAACCTATCTAAAACTAAAAGGGCCCTCCCATATTCATGGGTCCAACAGCATTGTTGTCGTTTGCGCTACTCTTGTTACACTTCTGAGTTTGATTAGCCATAATGGGATATTTGCCAACAGTTTAAGAAACCGGAATCAGAACAAGTAAAAATCGATGGATCCAGTGTAGTAGAGACTTGAAAGGAAATTATGTTGAAAACATTATAAATAAAAATTAATAAATAAAGGCCTTCTGTTGCATTTTGGCGCGAAATTTTCAACCTGTCACCGTATATATGTAATAACTTACGCACTCTACATTAATTATTACATCTCTGTAATTATTAGTAAGTTTGTAATTATTAGTGAGTCTGTTATTAGTGAGTCTGTAATTATAAGTTTTTATTATTTTGGTGTTTACTATGGTGTTTTATTATTTACAATTTGTTTATTAAGGGTGGCTATATAAATTATAACAGATAACATATTATTATTATTACAGGGCATTAGAAATATAAGAGCTATTCCATACTAGTGATATTAGTGTATTTATAGACTTTAATACTCTAAAAATTGCGACAAAAGAGTTTAAATCAAATGAATTTAAGAGACGAAAATTGTAATATATAAAGACAAATTTGTTTTGTAAGCTTCTCAAATGAAAGCAGGAAAATATGACACACCATAATATCAAATGGCATGGATAATAGTAACGTCGTAAACGAAACGTTTTCCTAAAAAGTAAAATACAAAAGCTTTAGAAAAATACCTACACAATATGTTAATTTTCCTTGCAACGAGTGTCTGGAGACATCTAATATTTCTTACTATAATATTCTCATGCTCAACAAAGAACAAATGAAAAAAAAATCTAATAGTATTCTGTTTCTCAGTTCCTTAGAGGTCTTTACCATCCCATTTTGTAATAAATTATATGATTACTTTTTAAGCTTAACGATAGTAGAGAGGTCTCAAAAAATCAATTTCAAGGTCAAATGAAACAGACGATTTTCTTAATCCTATAACAAAAAATGCTTTTATCAATATTTTATCGAACAATATAAAAAATATACTTATATATAAACGTCTAGCTTTGTCCGTCTGTCCGTCTGGAACGCTTTTGATACTTATTATATCATAAGTTTGTTGTCA